>JANHFL010006579.1:184995-201597 GCA_032468155.1 Oxyrhabdium leporinum | reverse complement strand
GAGATCGACCCCAAGGCCTCTGACATGTGGAGTGCCACAGGGGTTGGTCTTGTCTCCTCTCCTGTTCAACATCCATCCCTCCCTCTCTCTGTGATATGTAATATCATGACCAAAGCTTGTTGAAAGTATGCAGCAATACTGCTTTTATATTCTATTATACTATTAAATAAATCTAATGCATTACCTTTGGGATCTACTATAATTACTACAAGAGGCTAAGATTTACAATTCCCCCAGATTCTACAAATATCTCTGATGGAATATAGTCTGGATTCCCAGAAGGGAGAAGCTGAATTCCAAAGGACCAAGAGACAATGAAGTTTAGATAGTTTGGTTGAGAGAAAGAGGATCAAAATAGCTCCTCCTTAGAAGTTCTCAGAGTATATTTTAATGAGATAATAGTTGTTTTATTTGGGCAAGATTTCTGTCTGTAGGTGAGGAACAATAAAGGAAACTGCTTAGAAGTATCTGTGCCTTTAATGATTTTCAGAGCCTCAGGCAATATCTGAGTTTAGATATTTCTTAAAATGTATCACAATATATCAAAATACAATATTGTATGAGGATGGAAGTTCTCCAAGCTTGTGGATTGGTTTCCGAACATTTTGTTACCAAACTAGGTAACATCTTCAGCAGAATTTAGGGAATTACCTAGCCTGGTAATGAAACTCCACTCTCACCTTACACCTGAGCTAGATATTCACCATCATCGCAATACTGTATATCTTAAGAGGGATCCTCATATTGATTTCTCTTAGATACTATGCATAAATTACTGAGGAAAATCTTATGACTGACCACATGCTAATCAACTTTTCAGTTTAGACTTTAATCCATGTTAAAAAGAACACGCATAGTAATGAAAGACATTAATCAAAGATGCAGGTAGTTGTCGAACTGACAATTGAGACCAAAATTTCCATTGCTAAGCAAGACAGCTATGTGAATTTTGCCCCATTTTATGACCTTGCTCGCCAGTGTTTGAATGAATCACATGGTTCTTAAGTTACTAACATGATTATTAAGTGTATTCAGCTTCCCCATTAACTTTGCCTCAGAAAATCACAAAGTGATTACATGATCCCAAGACACTGCAATCATCATAAATACCATGTTTCCCCCAAAATAAGACCGGGTCTTAAATTAATTTTTGTTCAAAAGACCTTATTTTCCGCTTAGGTCTTATTTTCATGGAAATGTACTAAAATGTGTCCATCTGGCTGACAGTCTTAACTGGAGGGTAAGGTTAATTTTATGAGCATCCAGAAAAATCATGACAGGATTTATTTTCTGGCTGGGTCTTATTTTCAGGGAAACACGGTACATGCCGGTTGCCAAGCATCTGAATTTTGATCACGTGATCACAAGGATGCTGCAATGGTTGTATGAAAAATTGTCATAAGTGACTTTTTTCAGTGCCGTTGCAACTTTGAAAGATCACTAAGCAAATGCTTGTAAATTGAGGACTACCTGAATAGACACACTTTACAAACAAAAAGGTAGGCAAATTCCCACAGCCTGTTTAACCAATCTTGTTTCTTATTGCTCTTCCTTTGGTGTTAACATATTTAAAATGTTTACAAATTTTTATTCGCTTTAACGCTATGATGCATTGTGTTTTTACTCTTGTAAGATATGTGCTATGTTTTTTGGTAATAAAAGGAGTTTTACAGTTTCAAATAAACAAAGATGACTTATGCCTTTGGACAGATTTCATATTCACTATTTTTCTATTAAGAACAAAAACATAATTTCAGATAATGTTAAGTGATTACCTGTTAAAATGATACCTATAAACATCCACACAAAGAGAAAAATATTTCCATCACGAGGATTGTAAACTGTTGTAAGCTTCCCTTGGATCAACGTAAAGACGATCCCAAATATCTGTAATTGTTTATAAGAACACATTTCAGAATTTAACTCTGCCAGTTCTTCTTGACTTCCCTGAACTCTGCCAATTTTATTTCCTACTGTGCCCCATAAGTGGGATTTTGTTTATGCACTACTTTCAGAAAAGAACAGCATGTTCTCATATTAAAAGTGTACTACTCATGGCCTGCAAATTTGTTCAATTGGGGGAGGGGGGAAACTCACCCCAGAATTACCCTGCCATTCTAATGGAAAATAGCTTATTCAAGAAAAAGTATTCTTTTGGATTCCAAACATAAAAAGAAATATAAGGAAAAATAATTAGAATGGACTGAATAACCCCAAATTCATTTTTCCTGAGTGCCAATATAAATTCAGCAAATTCAGCAATGTACAAATATTTTTCTGTGATTTTTTTTTGCATAGTAATGCAATTGTTATAACGTATATACTATTTTCTAAATATTTTCAATAGAGATGCTGCAAGCTTTAGGAAAACTATGTAATTACTATGATCTGCAAAGCTTTCTGAAAGCTGTTTCCTTAATCTTTGCTAATTACCTATTTATGAAAACAGCATTACTGAAGTGATAAAGTTATCTGAACTCAAAACTCCAAAACTCTAGTAAAATATTCCTCATTACCTGTGCTGAAGCATTCAAAAGCCCTGATGAAGTGCCTTCTGATTCTGGGTATGTAATTTCCACAGCAAATTCAAAACCAAGGGGCAGATAACCTGTCATAAAGAAACTGACATAAAAAGCCAAAGTGAAAATTAGCAATAATTCCTACTATTTGTATCAAAATTGTTCTTCAGTATTTATTACTATTAGGATAACCTACAATGAATTTTCTAGCTTACTCCAATAATTTGAAAATCCAGTTACAAAAATCCACCTTTGATAGAAACATATTCCACTAGAAAATTAGCACTTCGTTACATGTTTAAACATGTAACAAAAATAAATTTGATATTCCTGAATTAGCATTGCAGCATATTTTATTGCAAAAGGCCTTACCCAAGTACTCCACCAGTCACAAATACAACTAGAAGGTTTCTACAGTTCAAGGTGAATGTAAATATGACCATCCCAACAAAAGAGAGGATGTACACAACTAATGTGGTCGGTCTGTAGAAAAAAAAACAAATTATTTTTACTATTAGTTCATAACATAGAGCTCAAATAAAAATGTACATTTTCAGTGGCAATCTGTGATTGCCTTCTTTTACCACCTAACAGAGTAGAGGTAGTCCTTGGATTACCATGGTAATTGGGACTGGAATTTCTATTGTAAACTTCTATGATGTGCTCCTAAAGTGTGACATTGTGTGACTGCAATGCTTAGCAAGAGCAATCCTGACAATCTCTGTGCCATCATTAAGTGAAGATTGCAGGTTGTTAAGCAAGGACTTCATGTGACCGCCCACTGGCTTCCAACAACCAAAGGCAATGGGGAGCCAGCAGGAAGTTCACAAGAAGCCTTTCCTTGTAGTTTGCTTGCGGGCTGGCTGGCAGCCCAGGGAGTTGTATGGCGTGTGGACAGGCAGCAGATAGGTGCAAGTGGGAGGTAGATACTGTGGCATGGTGTGATTGCGAGTAAGGAAGGGGGATGCTACAGCTTGGCACAAGTTTGATCAGGTACCACTTGCCCTGCCACCTAGCAGGAGCAGGAGCAACTTACACAAAACAACTTGCAACCTCCTGCTGGTTTCCCCATTTACCTTGCTTGTGGGAAGCAGGCAGAAAAGCTCACAAATGGTGATGGGACGCTGCAACCATCATAAATGCAAGCCAGCTGACAACAAGCACCCAAATCACATTTACATGGTTGTAGGAACACTGCAATGCCACAACTTCAATGACAAGTCCCTCATTTAAAATAACTTTGAAAAGTCATTGAACTAGATGTAAACTGAGGACTACTTTTATTATCTGTTTTAAAATTTGTGAAAACAGCTTTCTCAGATTTCAAGACTCAAAAGGTGCTTATTACTATAAAACTGTAACAACCTAGAGAAACACAGGCAGTACCAATATGTAATATGGACTGCAGGACACACAGACCATTGCTACCTGAAACAGTCTTACTGTTTCTGTACGCATGACCTGTTTTTAAAGAAAGACAAAATGCTTTAGAAATCTAGTTAAAATGCTATATTTAGCAAAATGTCTATGACCCTGATATTATCAATGGGAGTGTCAAGCAAACTTCTCTCTTCTTTTCTATTTCTCTTGTGGCATGATCTTTGGCACAAGTTGCTGGCATTGATAAAACCAGGGGTGGGTTTCAAAAAATTTAGCAACCGGTTCTCTGCCCAGTTGCTTGTGGGCATGGCCATGGTGAGCATTGCCTAGTCGGCCTCCAGCACCATGATGAGGAGGGGCGTTTTTGCCCTCCCTGGGCTTTGGAGGCTTTCATTGAGCCTCCGGGAGGGCGAAAATGGCTTCCCCTGGCTCTGGAGGCCCTCTGGAGGCTGGAAATGGGCCCGTTTCTGGCCTTCCGGAGCCTCCAGGAGGCCCAGTTTTCTCCCTCCCCGAGTCTCCACGCGGACCCTGTACTTACCTAGGATCCAAAATGGGCCGCATGGGGACTCCTGGGAGGGGCGTGGTGGGGTGGGCAGGGCCAGCCAAAGGTGGGATTTACCAGTTCGCTGAACCAGCTATAAAATTAGCTACCGGTTAGCCATCCGAACTGGGGCAAACCAGTAGCAGTCCAACCCTGGATAAAACCAGATTCAACTTAGAACTAAACCAAGAAATTCTGATCCTTTGCCAAAAAAGAAAAAATGAGCTATGAATTATAGCCAGAAGCTTTCCAAAAATGGTTAGTCAAACATAATTCTAATAAAGGAGAATATTTGTAGCTCAGGGTTGACGTGAGCGGTCCTTGGTGCTCTCTGAGCTTGTTTTCTTGCAGACATTTCATTACCCAAACTAGGAAACATCATCAGTGCTAGTCAGTGACGGTGACTAACACTGATAATGTTACCTAGTTTGGGTAATGAAACCTCTGCAAGAAAACAAGCAAGCTCAGAGTACACCAATGACCCCTCATAAACATAATTCTCTCTTAACATATACACAAACACTTTCAACTAATTAACAAAAGACAGAATTATGCTCTCTCTATATTTTGTAATTGGTCTTTTGACCTCTATTAAACTACTCAGCCTTCATATTATAACTACAGTGTAAACATACGCTATTCCCATTCATATACTTACTTGTATGTCTTGGTATGATCCAGCCATAAGCCACAAATAATAGAGCCAACCATTCCAGCAACCACAAGTGTGAGGCCAATCCTACCTGCATTTATCTCTTCTCCCTTTATGGAATATAATTATGAAATTGCATAATTATGAAATGAATAAGCAAGTTCATTCTAATTCACTTTTTCAAAAAAGTCAATCTATTAAAAATTAGTAAAATTTATCAATCATTTTGGTAGGCGAATACCAAGCATAAGTAAATTCAAAAGACGGCAATAGTAAAAGAAATATTGCAGTCTGGGAGTGGACACTGTATATACATAGCCATAATTTTAGTTTACAGCCCATTTTCAGGTAGTATAAACAGGTAGGTCTTCCAATTATAAAAAAAACCAATATTAAAGATTATTCTATTACCAATTTTTATTAAGACAAGGATTTATAAAAAAAATAAGGAAATAGATGCAACCTAAGGCTACAAAACTGTAGTATTTTTAGACAGTACTTTCAAAGATCTGAAGATGAAATGCTAATTTTTTCATAATTCTCAGAGTGACAAGCCCATCTTTTATTCCTTCTACAAATTTCATCCTTTTTATTTGAGGTAAAAATAAAATAATCCATAATCAGATAGTGTATCAAGCTATTATTCTTTTACCTATTGACAAGTCTCCCACATCCTGTATGCTTAACTCCTGTACAAATCAGAATTGGCAATGACAAAACAAGCAGGGCACTGATTTTGGTTCAACAAGAAATTCTATAAAACCTTACCTCATAGTAAGTTAATATCATTTGGTTTAGTAGAGTTGACACTGAATAAAAGGCTCCAGTCATAATTCCTACAATGAAATCAAAAGTACTGCCATTGTTACAGAAATTAAATGAGACCAAACTCATAAAACACAGAACAAGTTACCCTTCAGAAGACTAAGTTACCTGAAAAGGACCCTAGAATATCTTTTTGCCCTGCATGGGCTCATCTCCTGCTTGCCATCAAGACAGACATAAACAGAAGCACAGCACAGCACAGCACATTGAAAGGGAGATACCCAAACAGTTAGTGAACTATGGGGAGGGCTGTGAACAAGTAGAAGTTAAATCTAAATTCCATTCATCATTTTACCATCATTTTGCTTGTAGGCAAAATATGTGAAAAAAAAGATCACTGAAAAAAGTAGGCTTCAAATGGCCTTATGGCTACATGATATTAGACTCAAGGGTCTAATGCCCCAAGACTTTTGTCATCTCCAGTTTCACATTACTCACCAGCTCCTCAGTAAATCTTTGGTTCTATGAATCATGGGGTCAAAAGAGAGGAGGCATGGAACGACCGTTGATCTTGTCAGGTTTGCCACAATATTCCAAATTATACAGAATAGTGACAGCTCCCCATTCTCATGAGAGAATTGTATAAACACAGCTACATCACTGCACATTTAGGGATCGTTCTTACGGCTCACTTGCTCCTTCACCAGCAATAGCCCAAAGGTATCAGGACAAACATCAGAATTTACATTATGCTCTAAGCTGCAAATACTACTGTTGTCTCAGTATGAATTGTACGAAACTTCAACAACCTATTGAAGTTTCTTGAAAAATGCTATAAATAGAGGAAGTAATTTTGCTACATTTGTCTTTTAATGCCACAAATATTTAAATAATTATAGACATTGTATTTCAAACTCCATTACCTTATTTTCGAACAATTAAATATTATATACCACAGAATTAAAAAGTTCAACAATATTAATACAGGTTCAGAATAGAATGTATAGCAGTGCACTGTACATGCTTAAATTGAATATCTGTATAACAGAATTAACTACATGACAATATTTAATCTTCATATTTCTAACATGAATATTAATAATTTAAAATTTTATATAAGAATTTATAATAGCAATTACATAACTCAATAGGAAGATGGGTGGCATATCACTTTAATAAATATTTCTTAGCAAATGAATCTCAGTACAAGAAGAAAGCCAGGTTATAAAAACAACACAATGTTTGGTACAAACATCTTTAAATAAGTTGAATAAATGCTCACCATAGCTTATCAGCAAAAGAATAAAAGGAACATTCCTGAACAAATTGAGAATTGATTGTTTATAGGAGTGACCTTTTGGAGATGGATCCAGAACAGCCCGAGAATGACTTGGAGGATATTTGGGTTTTTCCTTGAACACTAGAGAGAAAACAAAAACATATTAAGTATATAACATTTTCTCATGATGGAATGCTTTTACATGGAATGCCTTCATATGTAATAAATTATCAATATAATAAAGGAAGCATGTTCGTATGTTTCCATAAAGGCACAGATACTGGGATATCTTGGAACTTCAGTCACTATAAAACCTGAAAGTCAATGTGTTAAAAGTACAGGTACTTTGTTTAATGACCGTTCAATGGCACTGAAAAAAGTGACTTTTGACAATTTTTCACACTTACGACTATTGCAGCACCTCATGGTCATGTGATCAAAATTCAGCCGCCTGGCAACTGAGCCATATTTATGACAATTGCAGTGTCCTGGGGTCATGTGATCACTTATTGAGACCTTCTGACAAGCAGTCAATGGGGAAACCAGATTCACTTAATAACAGTGTTACTAACTTAAGAACTGCGGTGATTCATTTTACTACTATGGAAAACAAGCAGTCATAAAATGGGGCAAAACTCGCTTAACTGTCTCACTTAGCAACTGAAATTTTGGGCTCAATTTGGTCATAAGTCGACGACTACCTGTAGGTATCATAGAACTAATCCCACTTTTTCATATGTAATGAGCAAAGGATCTTTGTTCAAAAAGCTTCCCTTCCCAACTAAGAGGTTCCTAAAATTCTTTGATGCATAGTCATCCTCTTCATCTTGAGAATGATAAGAATGGCAACAAAGAGTACTGAACCACTCCCCTCCTTGAAAGTAAAACTTCCCCTTTTAAAACAAACAAGATTTTTAACAGTGTCAGAAGCTGCAGCATCCAACCTTTTATGAAGAAGTTTTCTTACTAGAATTTAAGTCATTTATTTTTCCAATTTTGATTATCAGTTGCTCACATAACCATGCATTCTAATGATCATTTGAAACCTAAGAATATAATGTGTCACCTCATTGTCCTGAATTTGCCAAAGCTTGGCAAAGGAACTGCACCATAGTTGTGTTATTCTATACTTCTCCTGATAGAACTACAGTGACCAGCAGCAGCATTAATGCCATATTATGCTTCCAAAGCTAGTACCAGGTTTTTTTTCTTCATTACTATCAAATACAATCTTTTTTTTTTGCTTAAGGTTTCCTCATTCCTTATCAAGTGTTGCAAGTTCTTATATTCATAGGATCTCAGATTTTGCAATCCCTCCTTGGTTGCTGTAATATTTTCCATTGTTTATCTTAACTGCATAATTCTTCTAGTCATATTTCAGTACAATTCTGGTAATTCTTCTTTTACTTCAATTTGCTTCTTAGTCCTCTTAACCTAAATATCCCATTAGACTTTTCCTTACTACCGTGTTTCTCATAAAACACGACCCACTCCAATAATAAGTCCAATGCTACTTTTTGGGGGATGGGCCTAATTTTGCCCCATCCCAAAAATAAGCCCGGGGGGTGGGGGGATGCGGGAGGTATGAACATCCAGCTGCAGCCGCAGCCCACTGGCCCCTAGGGAACCATTTGCCAAAAAGCCTCCATTCCGAACGCTGAAGTTTCAGAATGGAAACTTTTTGGCAGAGAAAAATGGGGAGGGAGGACTTTCCTACCTGCCATCCTTCCCTCAGTCCGTCCTGAGCTCCAGATGGACACGCACGGACAGGCTCCGGATGGACGCGTACAGCACCCCCAGGGCTCCGTTTTGCCTTCAGAGGCCTGTTGGAAGGTATCTGCAGCCGATAACAGAGGTCCACATCGATCCGGAGCTCTATTATCGGCTGCAGAGGGCTTTCCAAAAAGTCCTCTGCAGCCGATAATAGATTTTCTGTTAAAGGCTACAGATACCTTCCGGCAAGCCTCTGAAGGCCAGGGCGATGCTTGCGAGTGGTGGCAAGTGGCCACAGAAGAGGGGTCAGCAGCAGGCTCCTGCTGCCGCCCAGCAGGTGCCACTGCCACCAGGTGAGTGCACCTGCAATTTGCATTGCAAAGAACGAAGCGAGGCAGTGGGGGGGGTGGAGGGCGAAGCAAAGTAGGGAGTGCGGAGCTGCCCCATGCGCTCTGCACCAGCTTACCTAAAGACGCTTCAGCCAGGGCACCCATGCCAAGCCCCCACCTCCACTCCATCCCCAGGGCAGTGACATCCCTTCACTAACCTGCTTTTCAGGTCCGTTCTCCGCTGTGCTTGCAAGAAGTCTGTGGGACTACGGTAAGTTACTCACAAGATTTTTTTTTTCATGAGAAGTTGGGAGGTCTGAACTACGGTGGGGGTTTTTACCATAGTCCCACAGGCTTCTTGCACACACAGCGGAGAACGGACCTGGAAAGCAGGTTACTGAAGGGATGATGCTGCCCTGGGGGCGGGATGGGGGTTTGGCATGGGTGGGGAGAAAATTAGGGCACCCCTCGAACAAAAGGCTTAGCCTTTTTTTCAGGGGGGGGGGAAGAAAATAAGACCCAGTCTTATTTTCTGAGAAACACGGTATCTTCTCATAGATACGTTATAATTTGTAATTACAACTAATTTTAGGAAAAACAAAGCAAAGTGTTATTTATAATACATTGACATAATTCTTGTTATTATTATTGTTAATCTTCAATTCGATTCACAGTCTGGGACTAGTAAAAACTTAACAGTTCAAGTCCCAACCAAGGACCTAAGAGCTGTTAAGGTAGCATTTGCATATATAGGCCAGGGGTGTCAAACTCGCGTCATCACGTTGTCGTCACATGACATATCACTACTTTTTTCCCCTTCGTTAAAACAGGGATGG
This sequence comes from Oxyrhabdium leporinum, assembly GCA_032468155.1. Taxonomy (NCBI): domain Eukaryota; kingdom Metazoa; phylum Chordata; class Lepidosauria; order Squamata; family Cyclocoridae; genus Oxyrhabdium; species Oxyrhabdium leporinum. The sequence continues at coordinate 191,583 of JANHFL010006579.1, read as the reverse complement.
GCGTGGCCAACATGTGACACATCCAGCCGGCGGGCGCGAGTTTGACACTCTTGATATAGGCAGTTCAGAGTAGTGGTTTTTTGCACACTCAGGATATTCAGGTCTAATAAGTTCAAAATTTCCATGTACCCTTTGGGTATTGCTCCAAGGGCTATTACTAATGGTACAACCATTGATTCAACTTCCATTTATAAGCTATTTATTATTGTTGTTGTTGCTGTTAGACTGAAATGTTTTACATACCAACCGCTGTTAATAAAAAGAGGAAAGTAGATACTGCTGCAGTGCCATAGAACATTATGCTGATATTATGTCCCATAAGATCCAGGTCATCATATGTGTTTGGAACTAAAACTGGAGGCAATAAAAAGCCAATTGCTGTGCCTAGCTATTAAAATAAAAAGAAAATTGCGTTAGAATAAATCTGAAAACATAGGAAATCTATTAGACTAGGATAGGGTCAATCTAGCCAACACGGTATCATACAACAGTCCAAAATACATTCAAATGCATAATCATAAACAGTAAGGCAATAGCCTTCATTTACTCTTTCTTCCCAAGAGCTTCTGTTTAAGCTCTCACACCTAGGCCTCTGGGAGTAGTATGCAATCATTAAGAATTATAGATATGAACAGATCAACTCCCCCCCCCAACCTGTCTAATTCTCCTTTAAAACAACCTAAATTTGTGACCATCACCATATCTAAATTATGCATTATAAGGTGACATACTTTCTTTAGCATTTTTGTTTTATAATGAATGACTCAAAGTTCTGATACTGAGAGGAAAAAAACTTTATTGACCACATTTTCCATCATACATGTTTTACACTTCTTTACAAACCTTTTTTCTCTGCTTTTAAGAGAAAAAGCTTTAAATATTGTAGTATTGTCTAACAGAAAAATTGATATAATCCACTAATTATTTGAGGTACTCCTTTTCCAGTTTTATACTTTTTACAGACACAGCAGTCACATTATAAAATAATTACATACTATACTGGCAATTATATATTTCAGTTTCCTTCCTATTCATTTCTAGAACAAATATTATAGCAGCCACTCCACTGTACTATCCCGGAGACTGATTTGCACATTTCAATATAAAAATGTCTATTCTCTCTGCTCCCTTATCTTTTAACCAATAACCAATTCTTGAAAAGTTGAATATTCTTAATACTCCTATGGCCATTATAGTTATTCAGGAATGTTTGGTAAAGGATTGCATGAATGTTTTTTTGAAATCCAAGCATATATTCTGTGTTGGATTTCTATCAACACACTTGGTGATACCCTTAAAACAGTATTAATAATAGCATAAACCTGAAAGTTTCTAACACAAGAAAATGGAAAAACATTGCTCTTTCATCAGGAAGTCAACAGCTGTTAACAGTTCTAATTTATTATATTTAAATGACATTATTTTTCTGGATTAAGGTGCAGAACTATATTTAGAATGCAAGAATGTTCCAATAACTTTTTATATTCGTTTTCCTAACTGATTTTCTGAAGATTAAAATATCAAAACTCTTGCAGAAAATATTTTGTTTGAAATATGCTCATATGTTTAAGTGTTAGTTCCGTAATTATTAGAGGGTTATAACTGAAACATGGAAACTTATATTATGATGCCCTACTGACATCACAGCATCAGACAGAAGATACAAATCTAATTAGCAAGGATTTGGATTAAATATATGAAGGCTATTCAGATGTAAATGTCCTTGCTTATTCAAGTTAATTGCTGCAATCACTAATGCCAACAAGGTTATGCATGATCAGTGCTCATCTAACTATTAAGAATGGAAACTAGATTTTTTTTAATCCAAATGTACTTATTTTTTCTCACCAAAGTTATCCATCAATATCCCTATCTCATGCGTCTCTTGCCACAAACTTTCTCCTCTTTATCCACTCACCTGATTGCCCAGAACAGCTACAGCACAAGCAGTGGATACTTCCTTGGGTCCAAACCAAACAGAAGCAATGTGGGAGGGCAAACCCAAAATGAAGACCTGGGCTACGGAACACACAATCTGAGCCAGCAGAGTGACCGGATAGAGATTTGGTTGGACGCTGGCACACTTAATCCAGGCCCCCAAGCAATTTAGTCCAGATCCCAGCAAGGCAGTGAGACGGAGGCCACGCGTGTCCAACAACCAAGTGGCCGGAAATATGAGAGGCACGTATGCCACCATATATGATATGGAGAGCCAGTCAATTTCAGAAGAAGAAACTTTATAGTAGCGAGTGAAGACACTGGTCAATATACTGTACTGGATCCACTGGAAGGCATTTAATAGCGAATAGCAGCTGAACACGGCCAGCACCACCAGCCTCCGTTTGGAAAGCCGAGGGGTCAGCTTCACCCCCACGGTACAGTCAGACAGCATGACCTCCGCTTCTGGATACTTCTCGAGATCAGCAAGAGAAACGACGCTTCTTCCAACCTCCATATCCTTCTCGGTCATCAAAGGTATGCATTTGCTGTTGTCGGGCTCTTTGCCGGCCAGGTATCCATTGGGCTGGAAGGCAGGCACCGTGGCTTCCTCTCCAACCTCGCCGCTGGCCTCGCTGCTTTCCCCGGGCTCGGCCATCTCCGTTCCCTCCCCGCCCATTCTCGCTCCCCCGACCTGAGGCCTTCGCCCTGTCCAAGCCTAGCTGCCGGGGGACCCCCGGCTAGGAACCGCCCTTGTCTACCGCAAGCAGAACTGCTACACACGCCGCCCCCTTTCCCTCCCGCCTCCCCAACGCAGGTGTGCTCGCGGCCACTTCCAGCCTGCCTTCTCACATGCTGGCCAAACGCTGCCCGCCCGGCCTTCGCTTTGGGGATGCTTCGCTTGCTCTCCTCGGCGTGCTTTGCATTTAGCCCTCACTTCTCATCTCTGCCTCCCCAACTCTAAGATTGGCTGTGCTCCGGCCTCGCTTCCCCCACCCGCCAGCGGTCATCCCAGAGACTCCAGCCGGAGATTGAAGGAAGAGCGCATCTCACGTCGGGCACTCCGGAGTCACAGAAGACTCGATGCCGGCTTCCGCATGCGCACTTTGTCTCCTCTTCGATCGGCAGACGTTCCAAAGGAGAGGTTCTAAGCCAATGAGGGGACGGATAGGTATTTGAGCTATCGCGACTCCGCCAATCCTGGAGAATCCCGGAGAAACGAGGCCGGGTTGACTCCTCTGCCGAGATTGGGGACCTGGGGTTGCAGTGCGTCTCGTTCGCCGAGACTTCCCCTTCGGCCACGTGGAAAGGATTGACGTTGCGGCGGGTCCTGGCTGTTGTTCTGGGAGGTTCTCACCTTCCACAGGTTGCTGCATCTTGCGTCTAATTCCGCAGACGCAACTTGTGGGGTATTCGTAGCATCCTTCCTAGGTTTCGACGGCGGATTGGTATTTTTAAAAAAAGGTTCCTAAACTGTTTCTGGAAAATTAAGAGGAGGGTAGTTGGGTTGGAGGAAAAGACTGATGGAGATCCACACCCGGTTTTCTCCACGTTACGTTAGACCTCGGCTTCTCTCGCCTTATGCAAAAGCAGCTGTTTATTGCCGCCACCTTCTCCGATTTGTTCTAGAAAAATTGTTGGACTACAATTTCTTGCAATCTAAACCAGCTCAGGGTATTGCAGACACTGGGCGGGGATAATCCAATTTATGGTGACAGCAAGCTACAAAAGAGCATCTGAAAGATATTAAGACGTCTGGGCCGAAAATGCTTCAAGTTGAGAAAAAACCCTCATCGGATTGAGAATCATTTTTAGGGGCCGATAAACAGTTTTGTAGTCTTAAGTAGAGATAATGGGTGAAGAAGGAATTGACGGTGAATGGGTTCTTGCTCCTCTCTAAGCTTGGTTGCTTTCTGCAAATGTTTCATTTCCAGGTTAGGTAACATAATTGCTAAGGAGTGGAGTTCACTGACTGAGCTCAGAGAGCACCAAGGACTGCACAGTCTCTTCTGTCAGTGTTTATATGTAGCCCCTTGCCCTGCCAGTCTTAAATAATATAGTTTTATTTCCTTTCTGATTATTATCTGGTGCTGTTTCCTGCTTTTTTTATAGTTGGCTCTTAAAGGACATTGGATTCAGGCTTGCATTTTTAAAAAAATCTAAAGAACCCAATTAAATTTCAAAACAGCTTTTTATCCTGATGACCTGATATGCAAACTACTACCACTTCTGGGCAAATTCTCCAAAACTACATTTTTTGCAGTCCTAAGGATTTTCTTCCAGAGTGAGTACAAAATCAGGGAAAATCAGCAATTTCAGCATTTTTGATGTTTTTTTGTTTTTTTCTTTAAAAAACAAAACAATTCTGTATGGTTTTTTTTAATAGTACAGTACTGAGATTCTGTGAGTTTCTACAGTATTGGAAGATATATATTTTTGCTATGATACTTATACATATTGCCCATCAGTTAACCCAATGAAAATATTGGAAGAGACTACCACTAATGTATGGCAACATCTTTACTGGATGTTGAAGAATTGCAACTATGGTACTTAAGGCAGTTTTGCACTGTCACATTAAAGTACTAACCATCTTGAGATGGTAGAAAATTATAAAAGTTCTAGTCTGATTTGCTGATCCCAAAGCTATAGTGAACTACTCCATTTTGCTTTCTTATCAGCTGCTGTGTATGTTGTGTATACAGTAAAGTCAAACTTTACTGGTTAAATTCCTTGGCTCTATTGCCCTAAATATCACCACAGGAACAGTATTCACTACTAAGAACAGAGATGCAATGATGCTTAAGTTTTGACAGATGCTGACTCACCTCTCCTGTGTTACCTTGGAGTCAAAATAAGACTTGTGCAAAGATGGAGCAGAAGTGATAAAAATAAAGCAGGAGAGCTGCCTATTCCAAAACTCAGCAGCTCCCCTTCCCTATTGTTTATTGTTTATTGTGGGACCTGCAAGATAAGTGGGAAAGCTTTGCTGTGTAGCTCCCCCAGCCTAACCAAAAGCTGTTTGGCAAACTGTAGGGAGCTATAAGGTACAGCCACCTCTGGCTGTCGTGTTAGCTCACTTTATCTGGAGCAAAGCAACTATGGTGATAGAGAACTGAGCTCAGGACTTGTGAAGTAGGGCATACCTGAAACAGCCAATAGGAGTGGATTGATCCCCTTTCCTGCAGCTCAGTTGAGAGTGATCTGCTATGAGTTTCTGCCAGTTTTGCTTTGTTTTGGGTGGGGACACTTATTTAAAACCAGAATAACTGGCAAATTTTTTTCAGCCATGAGCTAAGAATGAGTTAAAGGCAATATTATGGGACATGGCTCAACAAAGAGATTGCCAGGACATATTCATTTCTTGGCTGGTTGCAAATGATCTCTGTGATTTTTTTTAATTTCATTTGTCTGCTAAAGTTTCTTGTCTTTATGTCTTGTGATAACATAGGTCCTTTGCTTTATTGTGCAACATATAATTCAACTTACCAACAATTGATTAAAATAGATGCCTGTGTACTGGTTTTGCCATAATTTGAATTGCTGGTTGCCAAGCACTTCTGGAACCTTCTAAGATTCTTAGTTAAGAGTGACTGTTTGTCAACAGCTATTAAACCTTGGGGACTTCACTTCAGCGAAAAATGCAGTTCTGCAAAGCATAGGTAACGTGTCAGTGAGCATGTGGATTAGAAAGATCAAGGAATCATTGTTTATTTGGATTTCAAAAGGCTAATGAAGCCTCTCATCAAAGATTTCTACACAAACTTCCTCTTTTGTTAAAGAACAAAAGTCTGAAAATTTTTAAAAATGTTATTTCAATGAATAGAACTATACAAATAGTGGGAGCCAACTCAGCCAATGTACAATATGTTAAATTACTGATTAGTGGCTTGAGCTCTAGAGTAATCCGGACTAATAAAAAGTTCTTCAGCAGTTTTAACACTTTAAATAATGTAAATAAATGGCTAAACTATTAAATGCAGTGCTTCCAAGTGTATAAGAGACATAGCTTTAAAAAGACAGATTCTTGGATGGGGCTATTAATGGCTATTTGTCTTGGTGCTAGTATGAGTTGCTAGGGGAGACACCAGTAACTATAGTGCTCCTGACAGTTGAAGTTATCAGTAGTTTTAATCGATATTAAGCTGTGATGGTGTTTCCCATAAAACCATAAGTAATAATGGTATATGATAATGAACTTGAGAGACTAGGAGGAAGAGCCCCCAACAATGATCGGTTAACAAAACCTGAGTTTGAAGGAGGAGGGGTGATGAAAGTGTTCCTAGTTTTCTGGAGAGTGAAAAGGAAGAAGTACTTTGAGATTTGCAAGATTGGTGTTAGCCTTGCTAGGTATCTAAACTAAGCACAACCAGGTGTACTAGTTATACCTTTATTGTGAAGTTAACAGAATCTTGCAAATCTGAAAATCCATCCCTAAGAGGGTCTTAGTGACATCTCACATGTCTGGGCAGAAGCCATGTGTTTCAAAGTTCTTTGTGCTTTTGAAAAATAATAGCCTATAGTTCTAAAGATGATAACCTCAGATGTCAAAGAGTAGCTTATAAATTCTACAAATCTTTTAAAACTATTACCACATTTTTCAGAGTATAAGACACACTTTTTCCAACCCCAAAAGTGGGTGGAAATGTC
>JANHFL010006579.1:169783-184895 GCA_032468155.1 Oxyrhabdium leporinum | reverse complement strand
GCCTGCAATTTGGCAGTTCAAATTTCACCAGGCTCAAGGTTGACTCAGCCTTCCATCCTTCCGAGGTGGGTAAAATGTAAACCCAGATTGTTGGGGGCAATATGCTGACTCTGTAAACTGCTTAGAGAGGGCTGTAAAGCACTGTAAAGTAGTATATAAGTCTAAGTACTATTTTTAATGCTATTGCTATCTATCTATCTATCTGTCTATCTTTATCTATCCATCTACCTGTAAACTGAAATAATAATCTGTAACATGCCATTTTATTATCAAATTTTTGCCATTATTTTTCTTCTTCTGAATTTCTTCTGATTATATAGATATTCTCATTATTCTTAACAAACTAAAAGCTGGATTTTGAAACAGCACTATAGACAAGTGTTGATGCTTTTAAACTTTGATTTAGGAAAGAACTCCAGATAATGTCTTGAACCTATTAATAAATAAATGAATTTTAGAACAAAGCAATCTGGACTTCTCACTTGAGGCAAAAAATAACCAGTCTCACAACTATCATATTTGGGGCACAGTATGCGATATTTCTCTGTAGAGTCAATTATGCTGGGAAAGGTGGCAAAGAGAAGAGGACAATCAAGGTAGATGGATTTTATTACGGCAGTGATAGATGTAACAATGGAAGATCTAAGGGGACAAATCATTCTGGATAAGGTCTACTAAATAGTTACTAGGAATCAATATTGACTTGATAATATATAATCAATCAATCTCATTACTATTGCACAGTAGCTGAACTGACACAATCATTAACAGTTCTATGATCACCATTAATGCTCTGGGGTATATAGAAACTGGTGCTATATGAAATATTCACTCAGATTTTAAAACTGAAATATGTCAACTGGGGCGGGGGAGAGACGGACATTGGTTCATTGGTAATTTGTTTTACTTCCCATCTATTTGTCAAACTTTCCTATTTGCAGAAGAGTAGAAACTTAAGTCAGTTCCATAGTAACACTAACTTCTATACTTTACTACATCCCTAGCCCATTATGAGCGAGAGCAGAAACAATTATGCATTGAAATAATCACCGATGCTTATTCTAAACATTGTGCATGAAGATCTCTTACTAAATTTGTCAAGTTATAAGCAATGAATTCACACACTATTGAAAGTCATCTCCAGTGGGTAGGATTATTCTCTGCCACCCAACAAAGCCATCCACCTTGACTGTGCTATCATACGCTCATCTTTTAACTTAGTTATTGAATTAATCCAATTACTGGATTCAAAAAATATACTGGATCATAAATTAATTAAATCAGATCAGCCAGGCTTGCATGATACACGAAGATGCGCATGGGCACACACACAAGCACACACACTAGCAATAGCATATTTGGTTCAGTCTGTCATATGAACCCATTTATGGAGAAAGCAACCCTCTGCACGGACTCGATTCTCTGCAAAATACTGTCTGTTGGAAGATGCCTTTTTGTTTCAGAAGCAGAATTATAAGCCTATATTTAAGTGAAATGCTCTCCATGTCAACTTTCAAGTAAAGCTCTATTATGCTAGGGAGAGCTAGATAATATGCTCATTTTGTACATTACTGCTTCTTCATGACAATTTTTGCTATACCGAAGCAAAAGCAACTCTATTGCTTGTGGCTGCTGCACTTCAGATCATACTTAGCACAAGCCAGAAAGGCAATAAGAAAGCATACTTGTGACACATCAGCAAACCATTTAGGGTTTGATTTAAAAGGGGAGAAAAGCTTCATGTGATATAAAATGCATCAGGAATGATAGCTATACCACATTTGATGCTTCACATATGGACCACTTCTTTGCAGGGCTGGACACAAAATATGTTTCAGAGCTTTTTCTGGATCTCTCCTTCAAATTTCACAGTGAATTAAAAGAGCTCATTTAGCCATCCAGACTTGTCTGAACAGCTTTTCTTACTATTTGCTAGCATTATTCCGCTCCAGATTACAGTGTAAACTAGTTGCCCTCAGCTACTATTGGGGGAAGAAGAATACTTTCTTTGACGCTATCCTAATTGACATGAGTAATTCTTGCATAGATTACATTGATCAATTAACTGAAATGGCTGCATAAATATTTATCAGAGCTCTTACAATGCAAATAGTAGGATACATTGGAATTAAATTATATATAAAGAAAGCACTAGGTATTTGGAACCACATACTGAGAATCTGTTTCTCATCCATCTCAGTGTAAACATTGAATTATTCCTTCTTTCTACACAAGAACCAAGTCTATTCCTACATAACTTTAAAGCATGGAGGAACTCATTTAGATGTCCTGCTGCACCTCATCTCCTATAACATATAGGATGATATATCCATAATATAAAAGCATGATGTGATACTTTCCCCTTTTCAAACTACCTAAATATATACATCGCAGATATCTGATGGCAACATAACATGGACATAATGTGTGTGCGCGTGTGTGTTACTGTGTATGCATATGTATATGTGTGTAGATAGACAGACAGACAGATAGATAATTTGTATAAAATTTTCAGCAGCAGTTTCATGTCATGTTATGTACATGCCACAAAATTTGATTTTTCATGTTGAATGCCTGGAAGTTTTATACTGCAAAATCTGTAAGCTAAATTCCCTCACCTTTGTTTTATGGTGATAAATATATACACAGAAACAAGAGAAGAGAGAAACTCGGTGGTAAAAGTAAGGCAAAAAATTCTTCCACCTGAAAAAAATGATTATGTTTGAATTGAATAAAACTGTGAAGCTTCATAATCTTCACAATAACTACGTAAGTCACCTAGAAAATAAATAAAAACATAACCCAAAGAAATCTATATGAGATACCGAAGCTGAAAAAACATACATATCCCACATAAAAGAGAACAGTATGTAAAAGAAGGAAGGCCCATTGCTCAGAGAACAGCATCATCTTTGTATTCTACACTTGGAAGCTCTGGAAAAGATCTCTGTCTTTAGCTATTACCTCATACAGTTACAGGCTTTTTCTTCTGATGCCCAAATACATGAGCTTCAACTCCCCAATTCAATTCCTTCACTTTGGTGCGTGGCAGAGTATGCTAGGAGCTGTAGATCAGCAAAACTCAGATTCCCATCCCTAGTTCAGATGCCCTCTCTTTTATGCTGTTTATTCTCAGGCCTTTTAGTACTTTATGAGAAATTTAGATGGAGCTCTCTGAGCTTGGTTGTTTGCAGAGGTTTCATTACCTGACTATGTAACATCGCCACTTCTAGTATGGTGTGGGGTTTGCTCCTTGTATATGCAGTAGTTTGCCTTGCCAGTGTTGATAGGTGTTTTCTCCTTGGTAGTTCCTTGATTACTGTAATATTTTCTGTTACCTACTCAGGTAATGAAATGTCTGCAAACAAACAATCAAGTACCAAGGACTCCACAGTTCAACCCTGAGCTGCCTATATTCTCTTCTATTGAAAATTTAGATATTTCAAGTAGGATTCAGATCAGAGCTTAACAACCCCTTTGTGCTCATTAATCCTATTAAGCTCATTCATGCAAACTAATTTATTCAGAGGGATCTGTAATAATCCCAAGTGTAGTTATATCTCATTTCTATCTTCCAGCAATCTGCATGATAAGGAGATGACTTACCACTTCACTGGTAGTGGGAACTGGGGAAAAAAAAAAACTACCTACAGCTGAGATGATGATGAAGTATGGAACGCAGAATGCATAAATTAAAAAAGAGGTGAAAGAAAAGTGAGGCACATACCTGCAATTGTGCTTTATAATTAGCAGACCCAGTCCTGATTGAGAACTGAGAATTGAGAACTGAGAACCTAAGTGATCTTATTTGAGTCTTGTGTTAGTAGGCAAATGGCAAGAAAAGCTTCCCCCTCCCCTCCCCCAGTATCTGTCTCTCATCACTTGTGGAAGAGAATGCTTGCATATATTGCTCTCAAAAAGTGTGGTTTGCTCGGTCCCTTACTGAAAATCTGGAGGAGGATGAAGGGAATTTTTACCTCTTTTAGCAACAGCCGACGTCAAACTGTCATGGGATGCTACGCAGGGGGAAATAACTAAGTTAGAAATTATAAGAACAGGTAATTCATCTATCATAACTACTTTTAATATTTAAACGATTGAGGGAGGAATCTGCCAGTACAAGCCCACTCTGCTTGTGGAGTAGAGGCAGCTGGCTAATCCCAGGGCTTTAATGCCTGGGTAACTATAGAATCTGAAGTGATACTATCTGCTTGCACTCTCTTTTTTTCTCCCCATCTCCCCCTCTCTCTCTCAGCAGCACATTAATGTCCTCTTTTCTCTCATGCACACATGAACATTCCCTCACACTCACATATATTACACCCACACACAATCACTCATAGAGTAAGAAACATAAACATGCCCTCCTACACTGCACTTTTAAAACCTGTATTTGACGCCCATGTGCTTGGCTCCAGTTTTCTGCTGGCAACAAATATGCTTGTCTTATGCTACTCTAGATGTGGAGGAGGGAAATGTATGGCATGAAGCTTGGACACTGCACTGGGATTGTGTCAGAAGTGCCTCACATGAGGCTGAAAGGAATGCATAAGAGTCTTGGGCAGCACCCTGTGAAGTTGTGTAGCAGAGTTGAATAATACTGCTCTCCGGGGCATTGTTTCACTTACATGTTTCCTCCCTCCCCTCTATCCTTTTCTTCAGTTGTGCTTTTGCTCTATCTCAGTCCCCACGGCTTTCCAGTCTTAACTGTAATCTCAGAACAACCGTGATTTGTCATTCCTTTATTGTCCTACTCCGCATGATGTCTTTGTACTTGAGAATTAAAGGTACTCAGCATTAAAAGCTCTCATTTCTCAAATCCAAGAACTGAGACTTTACAAATTTGAATTGCCACGTATCTGACTTTGGCCTTCCTTGCTCCCCAAATTTCTCACATTCAATCTCCTCCTCTTAGCTTTACTCTAACTAGAGCAGAGCTGTATTTGTGCAGGAATGCAGGCATGCATGAAGAAACTGATGCTCAGGGTTAACTAAGTGCTCAGATGCCAATAATGTACTACCAACGTGAAACCAATTCCTGCATCTTATCTTAGTGGAGCTGCAGAATTATTTGGGTTAATTGGCCTTGGCTTGCTTCTTCTACTCGTTTCCTCACCCAGACTGTGCCATGAGTTCCAGATGAGTATTCATTAGAAGAAAAATAAACAATATAGTTGTCTGTTTATAACGCAACCCAGGAATAGAAGGGAACCTGAAACAGAAGTAAGATAAGAGGATCCTTTCTAATCTCTAGAGGTGTAATGGAATGTAGTCTGGATTTCCAGGAAGAAAAGGCCGCATTTCAGTGGCCAAGGAGGCAGCAAAGGTTGGAAATCTTGGTAGGGAAGAAGAAGGTTAAAATGGCTCCTCCCTGGCCATTCCCAGAGTATATCCGTAGTTATGCAAATGGTTGCTTTAGTCTGGCAAGATTCTGTTTATAGGTGAAGGAATAAAGGAAACTATTCAGAAATAATTCCATGTGTCATTTTTGGTTCTTGGGACCTGACAAGACAAGTTTATGTACTTACCTTCCTTCCATACTGATCATGTATGATGGCCCATTTTCAGCCTCCACGTGCCTCATTTTCCGCCTATTCCAATCCCCGCCGCCCGTTCCGATTGGAAAATAGGGCATGTGGAGGGTGAAAACGGGATGCTCGGAGGCCGAAAATGGGGCATGCGGAGGTGGCAATAGGCAATGGAGATCCCTGCAGCCTGAAACAGCTGGTCGTCGGGAGGCCGATTCAAGCAACAAGTAGCTGCTTCTGCTAATCAGGCTGTGCTGCAACTGAAACAGACTGTTTGCTGCAAGGAAGCAAATTGCTGGGAGGCAAAGGCAGATTATTTTTTTTCTTGTTTTCCTCCCCAAAAGCTAGGTGCGTCTTATACTTTGGAGCGTCTTATACTCCGAAAAATACGGTAAACTAAAATGGTGTGTCACAACTTCTGAGGTTGAAGATGAGGGGTTTGCACCCATTATATTAGAAATGCCTCTCTGAACTTTATACCATATTATACTCAATTACATTTTAAGTTAATGTTTGATCATTCCCCTATAATCTTTCAATATGTTGGCATAAGGAAGAGTGTTAAACAGCTTTTATTATAATTTCATGTGGGAATGTGGGAAGTTACAGTGGTGTGAATTATCTTTTTGTAAGAGGGAAAAAACAGATTTATCATGTTTATTACTTGATGAGGAAAAAGGTGCGTTTTCAGGCAAGAGGTTTTTAATCTTCATAATCTCATGTGTCAATATCACCAGAAATAAAGCAATGGTCTATATAATATATACTCCAGATCAGATTACTCTCACTATTTTTTCAACAATTTTCAAAGAAAAGGTTAATTACATCGTTAATAGGCATCTGTGTAAAATATGCCTGAACCTTTATCTGACAAGACAGAAAAAGAGATAGTCTACTCTACATCTTTCAGAATATTTTCTAAACAGGATACATGCCCCCTAAATTACTAACATTCTCTAAAAAGAAACTTTTAGAACATTACAGGATTTATCACTCTCAGGTGATAACCCTAAACTCTGGAGAGATTTTATAAGTATATGATTTATAAGTATATGAACTATATGATTCATTTTACTTTAAAGAATTCCAAAGAGCCCTTACTGACCACATGTACGTAGAATTGAAAAAGTGCTCAAAAATAAATAGGGCAGAGGAAATGTATACCAATTCTAATCAAATGAATTGTCTGGCCAGAGAATTTCAATAGCTGAGTTAAGAGGACTAATGCAGCATCTTTGATGGAATGGGGTTTTACATTACCCTATCCAGCAATATTTTTCTGACAGCCTTCTCCGGAACCAAACTTCTACTATTCAGTTGATGAGTATCCTGGATCTTCTAGATCTTGGGAATTAAAACTACTGTCTCCTGATCTTGTTTCTATTTATGTCTAATTTGTTTTTAACAGTCTTTGAAGAAAGTTTTAGTGTGTGTTTGTTTTTTGTACACCATGCAGAATCATATTTCTGAGATAGGTGGCCATATATATTTGATAAATCAGTACCTATCCAGCTGGAACACTTGAACATCTTCCCTACAGGAAAGGCTTTGGGACATCTTCACTTAGAAAAAAGCCATTGAGGTAGAAAGTTCTTGGGAGGAATAAAACCACACATGATGGATACAATAAACAGAGAATTTTGTTCCTCTCTTACAAAATGATGGTGGGTCATCCAATGAAGCTGACTAAGGAGAGATTCAAAACAGTCTTTAAAAGAGTACTTTTTCCCCAAAATGAATTAATTGAGGAAATAATTACCACAAAACCCTGGTAGTCTGTTGCATTGTATGGCTTTAACAGCAAATTGGTTAAATACATGGAGGACAGATCTAACAATGGCTGTTGGGTCTGAAAAATCCAAGGTCAGTTGCAGGTGATAGTGGTGGGAGATGATTATCTATCTCCTCAGAGGCATCTGGTTTATTATTATGAAAAACAGGGCAGGACTAATATCAATGTTGGCCTCATCCAAGGGGGCCATTGTTGTATACTAGCTGTTGTTAGGAATGGATTGCAGGACGATTAGTACATCAATTATCCACATTCGAAATGAATATTTTTCTCTCGAGATCAGCTGCATCATCTTTTCTAGCAAGTATATGTCAGGCTTCATCTCTATAAGAACAGATCAGTTTTGCCTGTTTTCAGTGATAAAAAGTATTAAGCAAAAGAGGCCTGAGTGTTTTGTATTATATGCATTGTTGTTTTAAAAAACAGGAATTTGTCTCACAGTAGCAAGCACATTTCACTATCATGGCTGAAGATGTGAAAAAGCGCTTGCTTGAATATAATAAGATGAGGGAATCGAGATGCTTGCTAGAAGAAAGGATTGAAACTTGGTGGCTCCGGCCCCAGAAAAAACATTATCCTCAAAGTAATCGGGCTTCACTAGAGAACTACAAAGAAGAAAAACAGGAGTATGACAGTGGCAGGACATCCTGGATAAAAATAACTCCTCCTTATAAGGAAAAACGCCATTTTCCTGAAAAAAGTAAGTTTACATATATTGTACTTCAAATAAATATTGAACTTCACACATCTGTAATATCTTCTTAAAATTAAGAGGAGGAATTCAGTTGTGGTGGGTCCATTACCCTATTGCTGCAAACTAAATTTTTATCGGTCCAGTTATTTTAGTGTACTGAGTCTGTCTGTACACTACATATGTACAGTATGTGCTTGCATCACTTCTGCTTTTGTTGTTAAGCAAATCATCATGGGTCATTAAGTAAGATATTACATGACCACAACTTGCAATTTTACTGCTTCTTTTCTCCATTTACTCTGTCCCAAAGCTGCTTTTTTTTCAAGAGGAAACCGGACTTTCTGGTTTTTTCTTTGAAGATATTTCGCTTCTCATCCAAGAAGCTGCTTCAGCTCTCTGAAGAAACTTCCTGGATGAGAAGTAAAATGTCTTCAAAGAAAACAACAGAAAGTCCAGTTGCCTTTTGGGAAAAAAAAGTGCCTTTGAGACAACCATAATTTGGATGACTGAGAATCTCCATAGACATTTACTCTGCTTGTTTGGAAGCTGGTTATGAAGCACACAAATGTCAATTATCTAACCATGGGATATTGTGATGGCCATAAATGCAAGGATTGGTTGAAAAACCTTTTTTTCCAAATGTAACTTTGAACTGTTGCTAAACAAGGAAGTTGGTAAGCGAGGATTACTTATATGTACATTATATACCATCGAACCCAGGTATGTGGTAAGTATCTAGAGAGGCAGCTCTCTGAAAAGCATTTTCTGAAGATCACATACTTTCCCTGCAAGGCTAAGCTCTCTTGGTGTAGATGTCCTTTTCCTTCCAAAAACAATCAGAAAACATTTTAAATTATGTAATGGTGAGAATACAGGGAGATTAAAGATCACATTAGACCTAATGCTGTTCTGTAAACAAATTCCAAATTGGCTGCATGATTAAAAGCTTCCTCCCTAAATGCTTGCAGCATACATTAATGTTTCTATTGTTTCTCTGGTTGAAAGGAGACAATAAGAACAAATTATGTTCTCTAGCTATTTCCTTGGAGTCCTTGCAACATAAATGGTTTGTAATCAATAAACAATTCTCCTAGCATTCTTGACTATTTACCTGCAGTTTGCCCCAGCAAATGTGTCTGAAAACATGTTCTCTGAGTAGAGAACTATATATTATTTAATAAATAAATTTGGATATAGAAATATATGATAGAGGTCTCTCCATTACTTCCTAAGGTTCACATGATCCCAATCCCTCATCTTTCAAGAATGCCTTAAAACTCTGGCACCTCCTCTAAGTGGCCATTTCTGGACATATAATCAAAATTGCTTCCTCAGCACATCACAGGCCCTGATAATACAGGAAGAAATTATTTTTAACCAGCTACTGTAAATTATAAGCCATATGTGATTGCTGGTGCTGCTGTTCTTGTTTCCTTTATGTTACTGTTGTTTTTCTATCTTTATTTGTCTTGTAAGGGTTCAGGCCAGATTAAATAAGGGTATTCCCTAATTGTATCCCCGTAGTAACAAACCTTTGGATATGGTTGGGCTTGGAGAGAATGATTGATCCAGAGTTATTCAGAGAGGACTATGGTTGAATTGGGACTTGAACCTGGTTCCTCTGGTCTAAACATTATATTACACTGATTTTCACACATTAAAACTATGACAAAAGAGCCAATTTAGTTTTTTAAGGGTCAATATTATTCTGCCAATGCATTAGTCAAAATCGTTACTGTTGCTTTTAGCATGTGTTCCAAAATATTATTGGGGGAATAATAACCATGCTCTCTTCTTTTATTATTTATTTATTAATATAAATATGTATTATTAATATAAATTTATTGGCTGTCCAGTTCCAGTGGTCGCCCAATATGACTTAATGTATCTTGTGATGAAGCAAACAGGTATTCTATTTTACTGAGAATTCTTTGGTCTTAATCAGCAACTTTTTTGTAAAACAAATATTAATGTTGAATATATAATAGAAGAATAAGCTACTACATTATTCCTATTCAATTTATTTCAGAACACTATGGAGAGACCCAGTGGTTTTTTTCCTAGCCATAATTTTATCTCGCTTGGCTCATAATTACACAATTCATTTTTATGATCAGAGGAAACGCTGCTGAAGTAGCTTTTCACTTTCAAATGTTCAAAGGTGATTTTATAGCCTTGCAATAATTTTTACTATTGGTTATTTTCAGAGAAAGACATTGAAAAAAATAGGAACAGCATCCATTACATTTTATCTCTTTGAGAAAGCACAGGATTTCTTTTAAAAAAGACTTAAGAGTTTTACCTGAAATAAATGCTAGAGTAAAATATGGGAACTTAGAATTACCCTTCTGGATCTTTTCAGTTCAGCATCCTGTGAGCCAAGAAATCCATGTATTCTTCTGAGAGGGTGGCTATATATGTTTGATAAATGATGTTTCTGTGTACCAGTAAAGGAGAATATTTGTAACTCGGTTGAAATGAAGGGTCCTTGGTGCTCTCTGAGCTGGGTTGTTTTCTTGCAGCCATTTCAAAGTAATTTACCACTGATGATGTTACCTAGTTTAAGTAATGAAATGTCTGCAATAAAACAACTTAGTTCAGAGAGCACCAAGGACCTCCGATGTCTGTGTGTACTCTTAATATGTGTATGTGTGTATGCATGTATCAAAGATTACTTCATTGCCTAATAAGACACTGCAAGATCATTGTGGGTTATTTGTCACTGGCAGAGTGAATTGGATTATTCTGATATGAAACAGACATCATAGGTGGTTTCGGAAGTCGTGTACAACTTGTGTTTATACACATTTCAACTACCATGACATGCTGTAAGATTTTTCTATTGTTAACTAATGGCAAGAAAAATTTTATATAACCAGATGGTTCTCTTTTTTCACTTTGTATTTATCTTTCAGACAATGCAATTTTTGGATGAGAAGTCTTATTAGAAGCAGTTTCTCTGCTGGAGTACTGAAGTTGTATGCATTTTGCCTAATTGAAAAAACTGTATTGTCTGTGTGTATATGCATGTACACATATATAAACAAATATTCATTCTTGAGAACAAACTTAGCTACACAATTATGATTAATTTTTAAAATGGATTTGCATGGATTATACAAAATAAAACACAGTATGAAGAAATAAATGTCCATTTCAGAAGTATTTTTTCAATATTTCCCATAATATCATATAAGACTGGGCAGTATCGTTATATAATGCTGGTTTCCCCCAAGTTACTGGAACATACAGAAAAAAATGGTCACAGATGACTCAGTTTAATGTATTATTATGTTACACTATCAAAGCCTATTCACGTGGCAATTTTCCAAAGTTTCCTTAAAGGTTGTCTGCACTAGTTGCTATCATGCCTGAACAGAATTTTGGACAGCTGAACTTTTTAAAAACAAATCTGGTTACAGTTACATTATTTTTTCCATTCACTTGAGATAAAATGAAAGAAGCTGAGTGGTAGCATTTTTTAAAAAATCATATTTCTACTAAGTTTTATTCTTTTCTATGCTACATAAAGTTCTTGGGTATTGTGCTTTTTTAGCACTGATGAAAGATATAAAAGTCATTAGAATGCAAAATAGCTACCAAGATTTTATTTTCATTTTGAAACTGGTTGTGCTTGCATGTAACTTCATCTATATGAATTTTATTTTACTTCGTATAGATCAATGTGTGTTAGCGTGTGTGTGTGTGTGTGTATGTTTCACGCAGAAGGTCACAGTTTTTCTGGTAGAAAAAGAGGGTAGAGCAGCAGGAAAATTGTCCAATGGGGGAACATCGTAGCCTTCAGTCCTGTGTAGTTTGCAAGCTTGTGTGTCAGTTTTAAGTTAGTTTAAAGTCTAGCTGCCACATCAGGTGGAAGGTAGCACTGGTGTCTCAAACCCATTATGGGAGATAAACACACAGGAAGCTCCCCCCCACCCTATCCCCAGTAGGTACCTCTATGGCAGCAGAAATTATCAGGGTGCTAACTCAAACCACAAAGTAGGGTCCATGGTTGGTATGAAAACTCAAAGGGTTTCTGGGAGGAGAAACTTCAGACCTTGCATTCCACTTATACGCTCGCCCATTCTTGTGCCTAAAACAAGACAGGCTGGAGAGGCAGAGTGAAGCACCATTTCCTGCCTCCCATTCTCCCAATTTTTGTAATCTAGCTCATGTCATTTAAAAAAAACCCCTACATTATTTGAGCTTACTCTGTCCTCGCTGACCACAGCTAGTATTTGACTGATATACATTTCAGTGTAATATAAAAAATGCACTTGTATTTTTTAGAGGTATGTATGCCATTTAACCATGAGAAAAACATTTGAACTACATTTGAAACAAGTTCAAAGACTTTTCGGGACAGGAATCTCATTCCTTTCAAGCCTTCAAGCCTTTGAAGATAAAGTTCCTTCTGTTTATTTAAAAACTGTTCTGATATTGTGATAGCAATATGTTTCCAGCCTCTCAGATAAATTCCACTAAATGCTTACTGCTACATCTCAGTCTTGTATTAATGAAGTGATTTGAGACTTGTCACTAAAAGCATAGCTTTTTTTTATCCTTAGTCATTGTTTCTTACATCTTACCTTCAAGTGCCTTCACTCTTCCGGAAGCTGAAAGTGATCTTAAAAATACTGATCCATCTCCAGGGATAAATGAAGATAAAAAAATATATGGAGGGACATAATTTACATCTGTGGTATCTGAAGCCTAGAGCCACAATTAGGATTGCACATTAAGATACAAATTTGGTGAAGGTTCTGCTGAAAGGTATTTTCCATGTAGTCTTCTTTCTGAACTACAGTTTCCTGGAGAAAGGGAATGGTTATGCCAGGGAGGTTTAGGTTCTGTGAAAGCATAACTCTCATTGTTGGCCCACAGTTTAAGCAAGGTAAAAAAGAAATTCCTGACAAGAAGATGGCTCCAAGTTTAAGAACATGTCTTGTGAGGCAGTCATTCTCAAAACATTTTATCTCCATAAATATTATTTCTTGGAATGCAGAGAAACAAAAGGCATGTGCCCTGATTAATAGCACAATACTTAAGCCAAGAAAATCTTAATAGCAGAAATACAAACATTCTTCACTTGTAATAGCCACCAGATTATTACTGTGCTTTTAAAATGAGAGTCCATAGATCCAACCAAAATAAGCAAAAACCTTACTGAACCTCCAAATCTCAAAAGCTCTTTGAAACTACAATAATAAAGGCTTGTTAAAAATGAGACAAGAAAACATGGAACGACTTATGTTCAATACATGCCTCTAAATATTTAGATTTCTACATTATTGATACTTTTGGCTAGAAATGAGAAGTTGCAATTCTGTATATGAACACTTAACAACTTTCCTTATAGAAAGAAAATGCTATTGTCTGAATAACTGATAAGTTTCTATTTATGCAAGATACTGTTTCCATGCTTTATCTGCACTGGATCACAAAGCAAAGCACTGTTTATATGTAGCTGTGCACTCAGAGCCTTGGCTGTTGTGGCATCACAGATCAATCTTAATCATTTCTGCTTTTAACATGTTACAAAACCTCATTTCAGCACAAAGTCTCTCAAACTATGACTGGCACAAAGGTTATCTATATTCTGAAACAAGGTAGGGCACCTGGGCTGGGTCTGTCATACAAAGACAAACTGACTGTGTTTTGTTTGGTTTTCCCTTAAGCACTAGTGCTTCTTAAAGATTTTGTACATTGAATGTTATTTATCAGGCAGATTCTTATAGAATACGTAAGAGTACTCTAAAGGAAAGCTCAAATGGTACAATTAACAGCTACAGTGACACTGTGTTAATTAAAAGTGCTTCAGAAGTGCTCCATTTTGACAACTTTCAGAAAAGCAGTACTGTACTGTATAATCACAGCAACCTGAAGCTCCTGTAAAAGGCTATTCCATAAAACATGTAATGGAAAAGCAACATCTAGTCTTGTGTCTAATAACATGGCAATGGCAGACTATCAACAATTTTTCCCACATATATACCGGTAATATATGAGACTACTAAGTCTCATTGATAATTATGCATCTTCTATATACCAACGTATATTGATGTGTATTGAAATTGACAACACATGTACAGACCCAACCATAATTTCAACTGGGAAACAGCATCCTAGACCAAGCTGGATCCTAAAAATTCCTGGAAGAATCCCAAGTCACAGAGATAAATCAGATTCACACAAAATGAAAAGCTAAGAAGGAAACAAAAAGAGCAGAAGACATCCTCTTCTGAAGCCAACATCCAGATAAGCAGGGATTAACACCAGGCACACAAGCAGAAAACAATACTCTGATCAAGGAACTACCAAGGATAAAACCACATCCCCAACAACATTGGCAGGACAACCTAAAGATAAAGGTTTTCCCTGTCCAGTCATTTGCGGCTCTAGGGGGCAGTGCTCATTTCTGTTTCTTAGCCATGGGAAGTAGCATTGTCGAAGACATTTCTGTGGTCGTGTGGCCTGCATGACTATATGCCAAGCCACATGGAATGATGTTACCTTTCCACCAAAGTGGTACCTATTTCTCTACTTACATTTGCATGTTTTCTGGGGAAAACAGAAAAGTAAAGGGAACTTACCCCATCGCGCGACACTTGGGTCTTGAACCCAGGGTGTCAACTTTCCAGCTAATAAGCTCAGCATCTTTAACCACTGAGCCATCATGCCCTCAGGGCAACCTGCTGTGTATAAACAAGAAGCAAGCCACACTCACTTGTACTGATGATGTTACCTGGTTGGGTAATAAAACATCTGCAAGCGAACAACCAAGCTTAGAGACCACCAACATCGAGCTACACATATGCTCTTCTGTTAGATATTTTAATATACATTTTATGTAATTACATATATTTAAATAATCTGAATGTCAGATACTATAGAACATCATCTAGATCCTGAGGAAGTTTTTCAGTTTAGGAAAAACCTTCAGTGAATTCTGCGTTGTTACATGTAAAACATCTTCCACTGAAATTCCTTTTATTTTAGCAATGTATTCTGCAGCAATGAAGATATTCTTTGGCTCATTTCTCACCTGAAATGCAATTATAAAATTATAAAATTTATAAAAAATTGATAAAGAAAATT
>JANHFL010006579.1:130933-145732 GCA_032468155.1 Oxyrhabdium leporinum | reverse complement strand
GTTTTGAGTTCTAAAAGCAAGTTCTCTTCGTATCAATCATTCTGCTGTCCTAAACATATTTGTAAGTAATTGTCACTGAATTGTCTAAGAATGAGGTTATATCTTGTATTGTATTTCAGAGGACCTTTTTTTATAGCTATGTTGTTCTATTTTTTTAATGTAAATACTTTCAGATGACTGTACTCTCAAGCATTGCAGTTTGAGTGTAACATTCAGAAGAATGCAAAAGAATAATTGTACATTGATGGATGACTTTCTGTTTTAGCTTTTTAACAGCAGGAATATTAAGTTTTGTAGAGTATAACGAAGGATTTCAAAGTTGGGAAAAGAAAGTAAGGAAGCAAGGCAGTGCTATTTAAACAGTGCTATTGTGTGTGTGTGTGTGTCTATCATTTTGAGATGAGTAATGTTGCCTGTGGTTGGGAGAGCACTATAAATTCCAACTACAGATAGGTAATGAGGATATCTTGGAAACTCAGGAAAGATAAATCAGCACACTTTCAAATGACTTATACAAGAAAATTCTGTTTCTTAATTGTGCCACTATTTGGCTGACTTAGAAGAAGTTGGTCCTTTTATTAAGGCTTAAAAATATCTCTTCACTTGAAATGTCACAACATTCAACTTTATATTTTTAACTTGACTGTAAACTGGCATTGCATCAGAAGGCGTCTGGTTGTTTTCTTAATATAGCTCAGGTTTTCATATAGATACATAATAAAACTGGTTGCTTAATCCCTATATGCATGTAGTCTTCATAGTTATGGTACGCGGAGCTTCAACCACAAAAATACTGAAGTTTAATGGTGAATAGAACAGAGTATAGAATTTGGTTTCCATTACTAACTAAACTTCAGTATCCCATTAACTGAATTTAGTTTTTAATGGCTTCTTGACAATATTCACGAGTAAAATTTTATTTGTCCATAATGTTGAACCTTGAGACATACAGGTTCTCTCCAAGGTACTTGATACTAAGAACATGGAGTGATAATTATCAAGTGTCCTATCACAGTGCTAGTCTATGATGAAAGAACCTAGATCTCTGTTATGTAATAGACAAAGGAGAATAGTCCTTTCTGCTCTCAAAATCCATTGCAGCTTAGTTTAAAAAAAACTGTTGTCTTTTATATTCATGCTTTTCTAGTTTAAGGTTATAGATTAGTGCAAAACCCCTTTTTTGTGTGACTTTTTAAAATTCTGTTATTCTAACTAAATGTGGAAGTGGTCCTTTTTTCTCAGTCTGGGAAGGACAGAGCCTAGATAGAATTAGGCATATGAGTAGAGTCATTAGGGCGGGATTAGAAAGTCAAAACTTCTTTGAAGGAGGCAGTGACAAACCACTTCCATATTTCTGCCAAGAAAACTACATGGCCCATGAAATCAGGAATTGAGCTCAATTCGAACTACATTTTTCATAGTATATCCACATGGCACGCAAAAGCTGCTCAGTTCATCTTTAAAGTAGGATCGTGAGAAATTCCTGTTTGAAATTCAGCAGAGCTGTTGCATGCCAGTATAACTGACAGAACTAAATGTCTAATAGCTCTACTGCACAAGGTAACTTTCTATGTAGAATTTGAATGTACTTCTAGGATATCCAACAACTCATAAGCTTGGTTCAGAGGCAGCCTAACAACTCTGCAACCTCTGAAAGTTTCAAGGGTAGATGAGCAGCAAGTCAAAGATGTGTGGGTTTTTTCCATTTTTTTTCTTTATGACACCTTTTCACGTTTCATGCCTTTCAAAGCATGTTTGGTCCATCAGACATTTCACCTGCAAGCTTGTGCATCTAGTAAAATGCAAATCAGTGTATTGGTTAATGATGGACTAAATTGCAGGGATCAAAGCTCGAGGTTTCCACAGCTGAATAGTCACCCTCTCTCAACTCAACATTATCCTGTGGAGGACTGAGGGGAAAAGGCAAGAGTGTGATAGGGACTTCATCTTGAGCTTCTGAAGGAAAGGAGATACATCTAATTAAATAATCAAAACTATCCATTTCCCAGTTCATGTTATACTTTAGAAGGATAATTTACAGTTTAACTTCCTACAGAAGTAAAAGTAGCTCACAATAAAAGTGGATCAGTTGGGGTTTTAAGCTAAATTATTAGCTAACATACAGCTAATAATCCAGTTTATTTTGTGCGGGTCATTTTTTTAAATGCAGACTACCCTGCCTTGAGTGGTACTTTTCGTGAAAAGGTGAGATTCAGACAGCACAGCACAGCCATGCTACCGCTTCCACGCTCAAGTATAACAACGGCTCCCCCCTTTATTTTACAGTGGAAACGCTAGAGGCGATTTCCTACCAACTATTTTAGGATTTGCTCCCGGTTTCCGCCTCCTGTTCTCCGCAAGTACGGCTCTCTTTTAGTCAAATACCCTCCTACAAGCGAGGCCCTTTTGAAAGGGGAAAGATGGGGGAAGAGAACGAAAAGCTCCCACGTTCAGCTGGAAGCTTTGGACTTGCCCGATCATCAGCTGAGCGGATTCCGGCTCTAGAGCCACCCCAAACCCCACAGCCCGCGAGCGAGGCGGAAGAAGGGAAAAGCCCCTCTCTTTTCAGTTCCCCATCGGGCTGGCTCCGCCAAAGGCCGCCTCCCGGTCTCGCAGCCAGTTCCCTCCTGAAGTTTCAAGGGCCGCCACGTGATTTCCATGAACTTGGGTTGAGCAGATCTGCGGCGCCGGGCAGGGAGAAAGCGGCGGCTCCTGGGTTTCCCGGCAGCCGAGCGCTGGCTAAAGAAGAGCAGCTGGGGAAGCAGGCGAGGCGCACCGGCGGCAGGTGTCGGGGAAGCGCCGAGGGCAGCACGCGCCTCCGGGATGCCCCTCTTTGGGCTTTCCGCTTAGACGGCGGCAGGCGCAGAGTCGTCCCCCCCACGCGCGTCCCCGGCGCGTGCTGTGGCTACGCTGTTTTCTCCGGGACTTTGGCCGCCCTTTGGCCTCCTGACCGGCCGTCCAAGCTCCTTTCTCTTCGGCCAAGATGTCTCAGGGGATCCCCGCCGCGGGAAGCATTTTGGAACGAAGTTCCTCGTCCGAGGGGACCTTGCAGGTAAACCGAAGCCCAGGGGCGAGCGGACGGCGTGTGTGTGTGTGTGGGGGGGGAAGAGAATAGAAAAGTTGAAGAGACAGACGCGCCTCCACGAAACTTTCCTCCGCGATTCAGAAATTGCCTGGGATCGCCCTCTTCAAATCGCGACTCCCAGCCGGGTCTTTCGGCGTTTGCTGGGCAGGAATTGTTTCATCGCTGCTGTTTGGACGCTCCGGACCTTGCTCGCTCGCCTGCTGGCAGCGGCAGGGATCGAAGTGCAGCGGTGGCAGCTCGAAAAAACTGGGGTACTAGATTTCTTCGGAGAAAAAGGCGCTTTTTAAAAAGAAACCGGGTAGTAGAGAGACCAAAACCACAGAAGGAGACAAAAGTGGTGCGTAAAATTATGGATCGTGCCGCATGCCCCACATTTCCTCTTCCCTTCCCTTCCTTATTACCAGAATTTGCCTTATTTCGAGAAACGGAGGAGGTAGGAGCTTCTAGTCAGAAGAAAGGAGAAAAGGATGGAACTTCCCACTGCTTGAAATGACTTTGAAATTCTACAGTTGGGAGGGAAGGTGTTTTTGAACAATTAATATTTCATCAGCAGCTACTGTTGTTGTTGTATATACATTTGTCTGCAGGATTTTAGGAAGGGTGGGTGTCCATGCTAGCCTTCACCTACCGGTCCTTGTCACAGATAGGGTGGAGTGGGGAACCAAACGTACATGCCCAGATCCTACTTCTGCTGTTCTTTGGTAGGCCTGCCTCTGTGGCCTTCCAGACTAGAGGGCTTTGTCTGAGATTTGATATCCCTAATCTTCAATTCCCCAGCTCTGTCATCCAGCAAGTGGCATCCCCAAAAGGCAGGCCCCGTTTGAACAGTGAAGAAGAGAATCGCTGCATGTGTCCAATTAGTTTAGTGCTAACTGTACCAGTCTATGCAACCCAGCACACTGTACATGTGTTGGATCCATGTTCCCATCATTTCTAATTGTAAGTTGAGAAAAAATGAATTCCACTAACCAACAGGGATCTCCACAGTTCAGTAAGGGGTCTTTCAGAGGCCAGTTGGAAGGATGGAGTGGTGGAACCAAGACATATACTAATTTGTAGCAAGTTGTATATACTGAAACTGCAAGACTAAACGTTTATACTGAAGGAAAAAATAGGGTGGGAGTGTGTCCCCTGAGCCAGAAAAATCATAACACTTACTACAGTGTCGGTAACAAATGGGTGCTCTTTGTTCTTGCATGTAGTAAGCAAGTTGAAGTCGGAAAGGTTAGTAGAAGGAAGTCAAAGATGAAATAAAGTGATCTAGCAGGACCAGAAATCCATCTTCCTTTTCCTTCATGAGGCTCTTACTGTTCCATAAGTTTAACTGATCATAATCTTTATGAGATCTTTTAATTGCTTATGTACTTAATCGATTTTAAGGCTACCTATCGTAACAAAAAGCTAAAAGTGCCATTCAGCTCATGAAAGATAGCTAAGTTGTACAGTATAGATTGAAGCGTTAGATGTAAGCATAACTGATTAAGTTTACCACTGCAGAGCTGTGTACAGCAGTTGTGTGGTGTCCCACAGTAATTTGTCTATGAAGTCAAGTGGTGCCTTTGCACTTTTGCCTTTCTCACACCATCTTAGCCTCTTAGCTTCCTTCAGGATTATGTTATCACAGAAAGACTTTCCAGGACACATCTTCCCCATTTGGGCAGTATGCTAAGGGTTTGTTTAATTATTTATTTACTCTCTATATTGCTACAGTCCACTCTGAATTGGGTCAGGATAATACAGGATGTAGGTTCACTTCTAGTCTTCATGATTTGGGAAGTGCCTGCAGGGGGATGTGGAAACTCATCTGAGTGTAACAGGTAGCTGATCCCAGGCCAAAATCCAATTTCTCAAGTTTTCTTATGCAAAAAGAATTTCCCAATTTTTCTCTCGCATTGATGGTGCTGCAGATATTCTTTAAATACATTTTGTTATTTTTCAACTTTTGTGTGTGCTTTTGAGTCAGCAGTTTCCTTGGCAAAAAAAAATAATTGGAAGTGGTTTGCCATTGCCTCCTTCTTAAGAAGAAGAAAAGTGACTGGCACAAAGTCACTGTTGATTTGTTTGCCTTGTGTATTTAGCCAGGATTAGAACTCATGGTCTCCCAGTTCCAGCCAAGCTCTCTGTCTCTCTTGCACTTGTTTGATATATAAAAGGAGGATATTGGTGAGGGCCTCTCCGCCAATACTAAAGATCAGGAGGCAGGGAGACTGCACAGCATTGCACAGTATAGGATGAGTTAGGTCATTTAAGATACTTAAGATAAGAGTAAGAACTCCAACTTACATGGAATAATTTTATTTCCCCCACTTCAACCATTGTTCTCTTAGAAAATTTGAACACTGTTTGTTTTTAAGAAATTGAATCTATCAAATATTTGGTAGATCAAATCTATCAAATATTTGGTAGTTTGCAAGATTTATTTTCTGGCAACAACTTGTTCCTATCTTCCTTGGGAATGGTTCTTGCTTCTGATATCTCCAGCATTATTTGTAATATCATCTTGCTTTGGGGTCATGGGCATTTCTCAGCACCCTGATGAGGAAGCAGTTATCAACCTCTCTGGTGACCATCATGGCACTGGAGATCACACACATATAGAATAGGATAGGATAGGATAGGATAGAATAAGCTGGAAGGGACCTTGGAGGTCTTCTAGTCCAGCCCCCTGCTCAAGCAGGAGAACCTATAACATTTTAGATAAGCGAGTGTCTAGACCAAGGGTGTCAAATTCAATTTCATTGAGGGCCGCATCAGGTTGTGTTTGACCTCAGGACCCAGGATGGGCGTGGCCAGGGTGGATGTGGCCAGTTTGACGTCACTCATGTCGGGGGCGCCTGTGGTGGTCTGAACACTCTGCCAGCGAAAACGGGCTCTCGAGCTTCATTTTCGGCTGCGACGGCCGCCCGCAGCACTCTGCCAGCGAAAATGGAGCTTGGGGGGGGTGGCACTCTGTTTTTTCTGGCAGAAGGCTGTAGGAGGCTGTCGCAGCTGAAAAATGGAGTTTGAGCTCGTTTTCGCTGGCAGAGGCACCACAGGCCAGTCCTTCACTGTTTCCAGGGCGGCCCTGCGGGCCAGATCTAAGCACCCCACAGGCTGCATCTGGCCCGCAGGCCTTGAGTTTGACATCCCTGATCTAGACTGTTCTTAGAAACATCCAGTGATGAAGTGCCCATGATTTCTGGAGGTAAGCTGTTCCACTGGTTTTGTCCTTAGGAAGTTTCTCCTCAATTCCAAGTTGCTCCTTTCCTTGGTTAGTTTCCAACCATTGTTTCTTGTCCTGCCCTCTTTGTGCTTTGGAGAATAATTTGACCCCATCTTCTTTGTGGCAGCCCCTCAAATACTGGAATACTGCTATCATGTCGCCCCTAATTCTTCTTTTCTTTAGACTAGCCAAACACAAATCCTGCAGCCATTCTTCATATATTTTAGTCACCAGGCCTTTGATCATCTTAGTTGCTCTTCTCTGAACTTTTTTCAAAGTCTCAACAACTTTTTTGTAGTATAGTGACCAAAATTGGTTGCAGTATTCCAAGTGTGGTCTTACTAGGGTTTTATAAAGCGGTACTAGTACTTCACGTGATTTTGATTCTATGCCTCTGTTTATACAACCCAGGATTGTATTAGCTTTTTTGGCGGTGGCTGCACACTGCTGGCTCATATTTAAGTGATCATCCACTAGAACTCTAAGGTCCCTCTCACAGTTACTGTTTTTGAGCCAGGTCTCACTTAATCTGTACTTATACTTTGATTTTTCCTGTCTAAATATAAAGCAAGGAGGTTTGTTGATATTTGAGATGTCAGTGCATTTGAGGTGGATATTATCTCATACACTACTTCTAGATTTAAATCAAAATGTACCTGCCTATGCTTGTTAAGTCTGTTCCTCAAAGATATTTTGAATTGGATTCCACAAGCAGTTTAAATATAGATAAAAATGGTGGCATTGCTCTTACAGGACACAGATACGATGTAGGCAAGATGATATTTTGTTGGACTAAAATCAGATATATAAACTGGCAACATGTGAATTATGAGAATTTCTCAGACTTCAAAACAAAAGTATAAAATAGAACAAAAATATTGGTGTATCGGATGTAGCAATTAACAATAGCTAATTCAAACTTCAGTTTTATCAAACTACATTCTAATACACATTCCTGCTTCTGAAACCAAAATTGTATGCCGTTCACTATATTTTAAATACCACTGTACCATATAGAATTTTCTTATCTTTCCATCCATCCATCTCACAAATATAAAACTTTTATTACCATTAAGGTTTAGAGTTAGGGTTAAAATGATTCTTCTAGCTGATGTTGTGGTCTCTTGAACGGATCTTGGGTTACTGAAATGTCCTAGACATCACTTTATGGCTCTACACTTTTTCATACTAATTTTTTTTTAAAGAAACAGAGAAACAGGGAGAGATAAAAGAATATATGAACAGGGCAAAATCATGAGTTAATTTGGAATGTTCAATATACCTTATGGGGATTTCCCTTTGGATATGCAAAACATTTACCATCTTAGTAGAGCAGAAACCCCATTACATATGGCAGTTTGTGTGACTTGCTACCCCAAATATGATCTAGACATTTTGTGTTTGATTCATGATTTTAGATTTAATTGTGCCAATCTCTTTCTGAGCTCAGTTTCCCCTACTATTTGTTGCCCCAAAGCTCCTGGCATCATGCGTTAGAAACTGGATAGCAAAATGCCTTTCCCTCCTTCCTAACCAGTGTACTTCTATCTCTCCTATTTAAAAGGCCTGAAGGTTTCAATTTTACCACTTCTGCCATCACTACTCGGCCTACTGCTCTTCCCTTTACTTTTCTTTCTCTACCTTTATTTAAGAGAAAAGCGGCAGGGGGGGGGGCAATTGTATCTGCTTTGCTTGAAGCCTATCAACAGTGGGTGCTAAGGGACGGAGGTAGGTAAAGAAGAGATTGGGAAGAACAGGGATATGCCCTTGATTTTTTTTCCTGTTCTCTCTCCAAATGCTTCTCTGTTGCACTTGCATATTTTAGTCCTATATTAGAACCAAATACATGTGTTTCATCTAGACATGTTCCACTCACACCTGGCTCTTTCATGCACCAAATGATTTGCATAGTACTAACTCAAACTTGATCATAATATGCTCTAACCATACAACAAAGCTGCCAAACATAATTTTTCTATGATTCAAAATTGTGTGTGTGTGTGTCTGTGTCTGTGTCTGTGTCTGTGTCACCTCTTAAGATATGCCTACAAGGACTGTATACATGGAACTTGTGCCTAAACGTCGTATCAATGGCTACTTCTAATGAAATTAACTTTGATCAGCAAAGGGTATTGCACAATGCTGGGACATGCACTTCTTCTGCAAGTAAATCCAATTAACTAACAAATGAAATGGACAGCTATGTTTGTAGACAGTGTCTTTTTACTCAAAAGTAATTTTATAATTTCTAGTTGTACTAGACTCAACTTTATATGCTTCTACATCAGGGCTCCTAGAATGATAAAAAAGCATGATGGAACTATTTTGTTACAGGTAGTTCTTCTTTAGCAACTGCGTAATTTACTGACCATTTGCAATCACAGATTAGACTGGCATTGGCTTCATTCACATGACACTCTTAATCTGCATTGAACTAACCTGTTTCTAATTAAAAAGATTCACTTCACATAGCATGTTAAGCTGCATAATATTAATAAATGTAACATTGGGGAAAATGCAAGCCATTGGGTTTTTAACTGCGTTAATTATGCCTGCTATGTTATTGCAGCACTACTAACTCACCTGACCTTGCAAGAGGATAAAATAAAAGCCTTTGTGCATATTTTCTATCTTTCTTGGATGAAAGATACGATCCAGGTATGATGAACACATTCCAAAACCTTGATGATCTGGTTTCCTTTCTTCTGTTTTATTTTTTAAAACAACAATTCAAATTTCCCAGGAAAAAGAAAGCAATCTCTGGCTCACTCACATCCTCTTCCTAGGAACTCTTGCGAACTTATTCTGAGGGAGAAGAGAGTTAGCCAACTTTCACTCAAAATACTATTTGAACCAGATATAGCCACAAGAGTTCTCATAACCACTCTTTATATTAATATACCAACAAGACTCTCTGTAAATTACTTTTCCACTCAGTAGGGAAATATCAATATCAGTCACTCTTGGAATATGTGATCAGGGTTCACAAGATTATCAGTGGTGTGTTTGTCAAAGTATAGATTCCTTGATTTTCTGGATGCTGAGGGATTTTTTTGGGTGGAGGAAAAGGGAAGTCATTAACTAAACAAGCATATTCTGATTTTATGCACCAGAGCCATGATGATGATGATGAAAGACGAGTAAGACGAAGAGAGAAGAACAGAGTTGCTGCTCAGAGAAGCCGAAAGAAACAGACTCAGAAAGCAGATAAACTTCATGAGGTGACTGATGCACTGGCCTTCTTTAGGATCAACAATTAGTATGATTATCAAATGCAAAATAAGTTCTGGGTCACCTTAAGAATTAACAGAGTGTTAGTTCCTTAATTAGGGGCATCCACAGTGGGAGTAGTAGTATGTGTGTTCAAAGTTCCACCTCTTTTATGTGTGTCACATATGCAACACACATAAAGATGATGAGACTTCAGTTGGCATCTGGATTTTTTTTTAACCTTCATGCAGATCCTCTTGCTTTTATGGAGCAAATCCCATTTTCTCAGATGCAGGGAATGCCATCCTCAGTTAAAAACTGAGCCGTGATCTAAGTTTGCATGACAACGTTTTAGCTTTAAAGGCAGCCTTTCTAAGTGAGCATTCTCTAGATGGATCGAGTCTCAGGGCCTACACCACCATCTGATTACCCAAGTCTGGGAAAGGCTGAGCTCGAAGGATGCTTAGGCAAAGATCACAAAGGAAGTTGCCCTCTCCTGCAGGTTGCATAGAATATGCTGTGATTGGCAGTACGCTGCTTCTAACCACAGAGCATCCATACTTTGATGTTGTTCCCCCATTACCACTTTTTTGATGATGCTTAAGCTATTGACTGTCACAAACGCCTGGGGCATTGAATTTCACGGGATATAGCTCATGAAAAAGTACAGATTTGTCTGGGTTTACCTGCACTGTAAATTTTGGGAAGTGATTGAGATTTATCATGCTTTGAATCACGATCAAGTTATTTTCTCTCTTTACTTTCCCTCTTCTTCGACTAAGAAATGGTGATGAGCACCACCCAGTAGAATCAGACATGACTGGACAAAAGAAGCGTTTACCTTCTTTTACTGTTTTATAAATTCCCACCGTGTCTCCTGTTGCTCATCTTTTTCTTCAAAACTATGTGATCTAATGCACACTTTCCTCAGCAAACAGTTAGCAGGCCATTTTGGCACCCAGGGGCAAGGAGGATATGTGGGTGAGCCCCTATCTTGCCATCAGTGCATTGAGGTTAGTTGTCAGCTCAGAGTTTATGGATATGGAATGTCCATGTGTGGGTGCTTTTTTATCTTCTTCTTAATACAGTAGTGTTTTGCTCCAGACCAGCCTGGCATTTTTAGGATAGCAGCCTAAACTATGCAAACAGAATCAGGATATTAGAATAAGATTCTAATATCTTACTATGCCCAGAGACTTCTTCCAAACAGTCTTGTTCTAACTGATAGTCAGACAACTGGACAGGGGAAGCAATTTGTAATATTATTGTGATTTTAAAAAAAACAACCCAGTCTTTTTTCCCTTTCTTGCATGTTTAATCATTGCAACATTTTTTTCATGTTCTCCTTTCCAATTGAACAATTGATGCTTATAAGCTGACTTCTAAAGAATGGAGCTTAAATGTAGAATAACAAGGGTGTTGGCCAAGATTGAGATTGTTATGAATGCTTCAAAACTTTCATATGAGCAATTATGAATATACCTGAGTAAAATGATGAATAAGGATGTGGACCAGAGTCCAACATGTCCTTTCTATGGAAGAAAGCACATTATTCATCCATTCTTGTGACTTCATGTGTGCAGTAAGGCAGTTAATGAATATATTGGTCATGGTGGCTGAGCAACTATGGCTTTTTTTTTTTTTGCTTTTTTTTCTTAAGGACATTGGTTCATTTCTGTTTCAGCCACATTCAAATCAAGGGGGAAACTAGCCACTTGATGTACATTTGCCTTGTAAAGCAATTCTTTTCTGAGTCCCACTTGCTTTCCTTTCTTTTACTGGAACTCAGAAGATGACGTCTCCTTCATGCTTTGGTTGAAATTGACATCAGAGAGGCACGGGGAAATTTGATGTTTGTAAAAGTAACTTCTCTTTTTGCTAGAAGTCTGGTGCCAAAGACCCGTCCCTCCCATGCAAGAGAATTGAGCTCATTCAAAGAGCTCTGAGGATGCTTTGGTCATTGGATCATCTGGTCCTTTTTAAGGGTTTCCAGTGAGAGTCGCTTCGGTTTATCCTAGCAGGTAGATCCTTTCATTGTGTTTCGTAATTCATTGAGCAAATTCAGTCACCTATGCATTAAAACTGTAGGTTTACAACTGCAGACCAGAATGATCAGGTTTCCAGGCATGGCCTATAATGTCTCATTGGCTTTCTTAGAGACCCCTGCCACTCAAAGCTACATTACTGTCCACTTACTTTCTGTCTCTGCTGTCCTACTTCCCCAATACCCCTAGTCCTGAAGGATATTTATTTGTATGTGCATGTTCACATGTGCATGTCTGGAATTTTTAAATGCAGCTTTGACCATTTTTTAAATCCAGTCCTACCTACTTCTGAAGGGTAGTCCCCCCAGTGTCTCTCAAAGATATCCTTGGCTTGGCAAGTTTCACTTTCTTGCTATAAATCCTGCCTAAGTAGATAATGGTTTAGCTAGGTGCATGAATCCATATCTATGATTTGGAATTCTGTCTTTTCCTTCCAGTTCATCAATCTTTTTGCTTGTCAGAAAAATAAGTTAGGACAAGGTGGAATAACAGCAAGAGATGTTGGTCCACACTAGGAGCTGTCATCTTGGAAACATACCGGTATATATCCATTCTGAGTTTGTTTCATTATATCAGAATAATTTATGAGAGATACATTTAGTTCTGCTATTCTTAAAGAACTGGGAATCTGGAATCCTTGCTTATCCAAAACTTCCAGTGTTCAGTGTTCAACCAGTGGATTTACCTTCTACTTTTTTTGTCTATAAGCACGCCCCCATCAGCCAAGCATTGAAGTAAACCCACATTTGATGGCCAAGAGATGATTTTCACAGAAATAGTCCTTTCTCTGGGGATGATGGGTCATAATCTTTCCCCTGGCTCCTTAAATTACTGTCATTTAACAATATATATCTACATGTAAATTAATGCATGCTTTCTTTTAAAAGGAAAAAGAAACCTGTGTCCCTCTTTTGTTTTGTTTTGTGCTGCATTTCTTTTGGAATGATGTATTAACAGCTTTCTTAGACCCTCCTTCATGATTGAACTCACAAATGTTTTAGACTGAGAATGTCAAATAGCCATTCAGTATTTGCATCCCTGAGTTTTGCAGTTTGAGCTGTGACCACCTGTGTGCTGCTGAGAGCTGATTCAAGTGCTATGTTCCCATAGAAATAAATCAGAAGAGCCTGCTAGGTCATTCCAAATTAAAACCTACAGCCAGTTTTTCTTCCCAATTTGCCCCATAGCTATGGCATTTAAAGCTACAGCATAATGCCTCTAAATATGGAGGTTTTATTCATCATCATATTTAATGCCTGTTTTCAATTCTAAAAATTGCCCCTGGTAGTTTACATCAGGATCCAAGCAATTTTTTCATGGGCCCACATTATCTGAGGAACTGTCTCATCCCCATCACATCAGTTCATCTCACTCAGGTAGGGAAGGCATGTTCTGGGCCCTGTCAGTTAAAGTTTTTCAACTCGTGAGGTTCAGGAAGAGGGCCCAACTCTCCTAGCCTTTCGAAGAGTCTGAAGACCTGGCTCCGTCAACTCGCATGAGGCTCATGGAACAGCACAAAAGCCAGGGAAACCCAGGTAACGGCCAAGATTCCCCTCCAAATATAGAGAACAAAACAAAAGCAGAACTTGAGCTGATTTAATGTAATTTGTGTTCAAATGTAATTAAAAACAAGTTAGTTTAATTATCTGTAAAATTGTTATCTATATATTTTGTAACCTCCACCATTGTTGAATTAAAAAGTACAATGGGTGGCAACTTTTACAGCAAGCAATATGAAATCAGAAATCTCATATTTTACACCCCTTGTTTACATTGATAAAATGATATGATATAAGTGCAGTTGAAAAGAACAGCCAAAGCTATTCCCTTTATTAGATGCTAAAGATAATGAAAGGAGATTTCCTTTATAGTTTCTTCTTCTCTAGATACTGACCAATAAAGGACTTTCCCAGCTAGGCTCCTCCCCTTTGGATTATCCAACCACATGGTTCCACTTCTGAGAAAACAGATAAAAGTATTTGTCTTGGCTGAGGTCTTCTGATAGAGGACTTCTATTTGATTTTGCTCTACACTGCCACCTAGGTATTAGTTTAATGGTAATTTCCTATAGAAATATTTTAAATAGAACAATATAAATAAACTATACCTTAGGTAGGTAAAATTAAGATACACTAAAAACCCGCTGGGAAAAAATGTCTTATGTAAACCAGATTGGGAAGAAAATAAATTAGGAGCTATGTACTTTTCAAAGTAAGTATATTTTTCAGATAATTTTATCATTTTTAATTGTCTTTTTGGTTATTTTTAATCCTTTTGAGAATTTAAGCACTTCATGAAAAATAGTTTAGCAAAAACAGTAAATAATCATGAATTCTTGCTTGCATGCTTGATCTGCTTATTTTTATCAATTATTTCAGGAATATGAGTGCCTTGAACAAGAGAATACTGCTCTAAAAAGGGAGATTGGAAAGCTGACAGATGAAGTGAAACATCTGAGTGAAGTGTTGAGGAACCATGAGAAGATTTGTCCCTTGTTACACTGTGCCTTAAACTTTGGGTTGATTCCCAGACATGAAGCCCTCCTTGGTCCCTTGCCAAGATAAGGTTCCCTCCTGAGAAACCTGAAAGAATGAGAAGATTTCAAGACTCTCCACTATCGTCATTTTGGCCATCATGTTGCATGACTACACACATTCTTAGAGCAGCATATGCTACATCTAGTGTTACCTTGGATTCCTCCAACCATCAAGAATCAATATTGATGTTAAAAAGCCATGAAGTGTAGCCTTATGGGAGCAATTTTCAGCTGAGCAGGATATCTTCAGAGTGTTTCTACTATGCATTCCATACACAGCACGGAATAGGAAATCTTGTGTGCTGGAATTGCTAGAATATGAAATATGTTAACTTTGGTTCATGCTTAACCATGTAGATGTATGCTCCTTATAGGGCTCACTGAAATGTTTTGTTAGCGGCGATTCAAGAGTCGAGCAAACGGGCACCCCAACAGGAAGGAAAACAAAGCTTTAAAATATAGAAAGATCTGAACGTAAATTCTATGGGCATAACTTTGAATAAGCCACTTGAAATGTTGGATATGTGGTTGTCCATGAGATACTGTTCTGAGGACTTTGTTTGAATTAACTTTAAAATAATTACTGGCAAAATAGCTGTGGATTTTTAAGGCTGATTTTGGGCTAAAGGCACCATCTGCTGGAAGAATGGATATATAACATGTCATACTCCTAGAATAACAACCTTGAAAAACTTTGATAAGAGAAAATAGCACCTGGAGA
>JANHFL010006579.1:105048-121589 GCA_032468155.1 Oxyrhabdium leporinum | reverse complement strand
CACATTCCATTATATAGGGCAATCTGCAATGTTGTTGAAATGCCCTTTTGAAAAAGGGTTGGAACTAAAATTCCAGGATTGAAAGTTCCTGCAACTGCATTATTTTCAAAGACAGAATTGGGTGATACATGCGCATGTATCACTTAATGGTAGTGGTCCTTTCAGTAGGGACAAAACCTTGAAGATTTCAAATAACTAAGTGTATGATTTTACATGTGTCTACCTTGGTTTGGGAACGGGTCTTAAAAATAGGCAATTTTCACTAGATTTGGCGATAGCATTAAGAATCTTTTGATATAATCATATCAGTGTTTCTTCATTCTTCTTCTCCACTGACCTCCTCATCCTAGTAAGTTAAGAAGAAACAAAATTGATTTTTTAAACACTGGATCTATCTCTACAGAAATCAGAATGTGTGTATGAAAAATAAAGAAGCCTCACAAAAGTATAAGGAATAAACAGGTAAACTTTGACTAAGCTTTCACAAAACAATGATTGCTACCTGTGAAAGTGATGACCAAACATAGGAATGTATATAAAAAATTAAATTATTTTATATTTGTCTTTATTTATCTAAGTTGCATAGTTTTGCAACTGTGATGTCTGTTTATTTAAACACCATTCATTACAAGTTAAAATCTTTTGGCTATATTGCTTATTCTGCATTTTTTACTTACATATAATTGTAAAACTATCAATGATCATATGTGAAAAAATTTACCTCTAATTTAATCTCTAAATATGTAAGAACATACAGAAAAAAATAAGTGTGAATATGTTTATTAATATTGCATGTATAATGCATATAACAGAGAAATATTTACGCAAAAAAATCAGATGATTTAATCTGATTTAATAAATAAATTGGACTCACCAGCTACTCAGTCATGCAATTATTCAGAATTGAAGCAGACATCAAGTGACCTATATGTCACTCACTGAATATTTATAATGTTACTCTAGTGAATACTGTGAAAGAGAGTTATGCTAAGGCTCAATTGGAAACTGGAAGCTACTCAGAGAGTGAAGTCCCCAGGAATTGTGTTCAACTTGAAGGAGATTACAAGATTACAACAGGTAGTTGAAGCAGAACATAGCCGAGCACTTCTTCTCTTGGAGAAGTAACTCTATTTACCAGAAAATGTTTACCCTGCTTGTCAAGGGACAAGCAGACTCTTGATGTGATCTTGACAAGAAGCCTACTGTAAGCATCAATAAATGACCCCGTATTCTTCTGCAATGGAAGTTTGTTCTTCCATTTTAAGTTGAAATCTAATCCAGGATGTGGGTTCACTGACATTTTTAAAAAAGCCAATAAAAGTTATTTCCTACCAACTTCCTGTCCACTAAAGAAAAATATTTGAAAAAAGATACTATAATGATGTGGTTATAAATCGTAAGATTTTTTTTGTATGTATGTATGAAAAGTTCATTGCCTGTTCAGATTGCAGACATTTATAAGAGAAAACCATCATGTAGATGATCGATAAAGCTGTATTTTATTTTATTTATTTTTGGTGTTATTATGTGCCTAAATTTTGCAATTGTGATATCTGTTTATAAACACTATGTTCATTACTACTTTAAATATTACACTAGGACATACAGTAACTACGATTAAAATGCTGGGAAAATAAAAATGAGTTATGTTCAACACAATATTTCCTGGCTGCTCTAGACTCTGAACTCATGTTTCTGTTTTATTTCCCGTAACTGTTTTTTTCTCCAAAGAACATCTGGTGAGGGCTAAAATCTTAAAAAGAAACTAGATAACAGAAAATCAAGTCCAGATTTCCTGAAATAACTTAGTGAATTAATTGCAGCAATATCAACTTTTGGATGAGAGGCAGGAAAGTGACGTTCTGTGGGCTATATTATTGGCTGAATAGGGAGAAGGTCAGAGAGTGGATGAAAGTTTGTTTGTTTTTTCCTTGACACTTTCTGCATTGTCTTTAGGTATTGATGTGAGACGCTAAGACTCTTTGCATTTAGAAGTTTCTTTCTGGTTTATTAAATAAAGAATGGACTATAAAGTCTGAAGTTGAGATTTATTTATTTATTTATCAAATTTCAAAAGCGGCCCATCTTTTCTCAGGGTAATCCTTGGAGGTTGACAAAGGCAGGGGAGGTTCTCACAGCAAAGATGGTGGGACTTGATTTCTACCCACATGATTTTTGCCCCCCGTCTGGTTGTGTGGATCTACTTGGGGTTCCCCCAAAAAAACCGTTCCCTCTTGGGGCACCCATGTCCCTGGTTTATTTTGACTAATTGTTGAGGGATTGTGTCTCTTATCCAGATGAGGAACACTGATGTGTCCACCTTTGCCTAGAAGAGAAAATTTGTGGAGAGGGCTGGTGGGGAATCTGAAGGAATAGGCAGGTCCCTCCTTATGGTGAGGATGGCCCGTATCTCAGGCTCTACTCTCAATGCCTGGCTTACTAGGTCCTTGGTGGCTCTGGGTTCAAGCTGTTGCTTTTGAAGACCAGGTTGTTGCATGAATAGGGCTTCTCTCCATAAGGGTCTCCGTCATGTCTCACTGAAGTGCCCAGAGGTGATAAGTCAAGGACTGCCTGTGAATAGAATTGTGGAGAGGGGATTGGCCTAAATTTTGAACCAGGCAAAAAGCGGGCCAAGTGCTTTTCCACCCTTTTGTTGCCCAATGCAGCTAGGCAAGGTCTTCTCCATTTGGGCCTCCAGGGCAGGTCTGCTGGGCTGCAGGTTCCTCCCCAAATATTACATTATTTTACTAAGACTAGTTCTGAATACAATGGGAAATCTAATAATCAAAGTGAAATTGAAAATCTAAAGCCTCTTGATTTTTATTCAGGAATGTAATTTCATATAATTAATGTAATGAATTTCAAGAAATCTAAAATATCCTTGATATTCCACATTCGGGTGATATATACAAAGCTATCTGCAGAGGAAAGATTTTATGGCTCTATTTTGAATCAGAATAGAGCTGGAAAGGACCTTGGAGGTCTTCTAGTCCAACCCCTTGCTCAAGCAAGAGACCCTATATCATTTCAGACAAGGGGCTGTCCAGTCTTTTCTTACAAAGAAAGCCCAGTGAATTAAAAACTAGAATTTTAGAAAAAACTAGAAAAGGAAAATTAGAAAATTTCCCTGTCCATCTGACAGTGTACTAACCTAACCAACCTTTCCCTGATCTCGCAAGAGCAATGGGGAAAGTGAGGCAAAGAGACAGTGAAGTCGGAAAACCATCTTTGGATTCCAAGGTGACATTCAGACATTCACCATTTCCCAGAAGCTGCAGAATGAGAGAAGTACCTGACGTGGCCGGAAGGGAAGCCGCACTGGCCCCCACCCGATGGCTCCACTCCTCCCCGGCCCGCTGCGCTCGGCCAGCCCGGAAGAAAGGCGGGAGAAAAGATGGAGGGAGGGAGGAGGCAGGGGAGGGGCTTGAGTGACAGCTGTCTGAGCATCAGGGGAGGACAGCCGGCAGACGCAGCTGCAGGAGGAGACTTTTCGGGGGGAGGCAAGGAGTGCCTGGGGAGGGTGTGGGGATCAAAGCCAGATGAAGGACTTTGCCCCAATCACGGAAGGTTTAATCCCACCTTCAAATAAAAGCCAAATGGGGGACTTGGAGCCAAACCTCAGGGGGCTCTGAGTTCTAGTTCTGCCTTAGGCATGAAAGCGTCCTGGGGGACTTTGGGCCAATCCCTAGGAGACTCTGGAGTTTCTGTTCTACCTTAGTTCTGATTGAATGGCGGGGGTGGGGGGTGAAAGTTGGAAATCTTTTCTCAGATTAATGTTGGATACCAGAATTGCGGGTTCCTTTGTGCTCAGGTCTGGCCTCAGAAGGATAATATAGCACTTGGGGATGAAGATGCAGCCCAGCAGCCCAGCACTTGAGGCCAGGATGAAGAAGACCTGCACAGCCACCATGAATTTCCTTTTGGTGCTCAGGTAGGTGGGCACAAAAGTCACCCAGACACTGCAGAAGACCAGCATGCTGAAGGTGATCTCCTGGCAGATTCCTGGCCAGGAAAGCCACCGTTAATCAGATGGCAGCCAGAAAGAGAGGCAAATTTGCGTATCCACCCATTACATCCTGTGGTGGCCGAGCCATATACCTTGCTGACTACACTCTCTAGTGATCAGATTTGGTATACAGTCATAGATTTAAAAGACGCCTTCTTCTGTATCCCTCTGGCTACGGCGTGTCAGTCATATTTTGCTTTTGAGTGGGGAGACCCTTCCGATGGTTCCAAGTGCCAACTGACCTGGACTCGCCTGCCACAGGGCTACCGTAACAATCCAACAGCTTTTGCTGCAGCCCTTGCCCAGGATCGTTGACACCCAACGAACCTCCCTTTTACAATATGTGGATGATCTGTTGGTAGCTGGCAAAGATCAGAGGGACGTTGAGAATACCTCAATCGCCCTCCTCAATCATTTAGCTGGAAAGGGCTACACTGCATCAAGGAAGGAAGTCCAGTGGGCCACTCAGGAATTACAGTACCTGGGTTTTATCTTGCGCAAAGGCTGCCGGCTCCTGCTATGAGAGCCGCCTACAGGCCATCTCAGCCTTGCCTATACCCATGAATGTTAAACAGTTACAGACTTTATAGCTATTACTGGCTATGCATGATTGTGGATTCCGATGTACTCCATCATTGCTAAACCCCTCTATCAATTGACCCAAAAGGACATGGCTTGGGAGTGGACAGGAGAACATCAAAAAACATGGCAGGACTTGAAAGATGCATTGGGCCGTGCTTCTGCTTTGACTTATCTAAAAGACTTCATTTAATTCATAAAAAAAGGAAAGGAGATACATGAGTAATGAAGAGTAGAAAGGATGACCAGCAGGCATATTGCACTGTGTGCTTCAGTGTGGACATTAGCACCCAGGAAAAGGGTGCTAAATGATAGAAAGCTGCTAAACAATATCTATTAACTTTAAGTATATATCTAGTCTAACTGTTCATTATTAACTTTTTTCAGTTCAAGGTGCAATTCACTGTTAAAAAAGTAATCACTCCATTGCTCCTCAACGCTGCCTGACTTTCTTTGATCATGTTCTCCTTTCTTAGGGTGTTTAATGGTTAATCTACTTGGAAGCATTGGCAGCAAATGAACACATCTGAGTACTTACGAGTATGTGTGCTGTATAATAAGATGTGAGCAAAGACATTTAAAGAGAAGGTAAAAAAAACAAGATGGAGGACATGATGCATGTAAAAAGAGCCATGGTTTTGCATGTTTCGTCACCGCTGCTATCTTCACTTTTTTTGATCACCCTTTCCCCACAAACAAAAGTGCAGCATTACACCATGGAAGCATTGCGCCAGAAATATGTTCATCAGCCATGCCACACATGGGGTGAATCAACAAGCTACAGCCAGTGTTATGGGAAAGGAAGGGAAAAAAACCCTGCAGCAGTGCTTTTGAAAAAAATAACTCTTGGTTGGGTGGTTGAAGGAGAATAGCTTTTAGGATTTGTTTCATCCAGCAAAATGTCAGGTCGCCGCCACCGTCTCAATCTTTCTGTGTGTTTGAGTGTATGTGTAAAACAATAAGGAAAATCCTAGAATAATTTTCTGTAAGTGTGAAATGGCAAAATGAGTAACAAGGAGCCACTTATTATGAATGAAAACAAAATAATCAAAGGTGTGTGTGTGTGTGTGTGTGTGTGTGTGTGAGAGAGAGAGAGAGAGCGAGAGAGAGAGAGAGAGAGTGTACTGTAGACAAAACTGTGGATTCTAATCAGCCTGAAAATAACAAACCCTTGTGTCTTTACATTGACAGCAGGAAGGTAACTACTTAGTTTGGCTTTATGGCGATAAAGATTCTGAAAGAACTGGGTTGGTGAGGTGTCTCTTGAATCTGGGAAGAAAAGAGGTTCTGCTGTGTAAAATCAGAAGGCCTGTGCTTTATGGCTAACTCCTACTGAGAACTTGAGAAATGTTCTTGAAGTATTGTAGTCCAACAGCAACCCTGAAAAGTAGCTCAGGAATGCAAAACAGTGGTTTGTGAAAGACATAAACCTTGTGAAAAGCCTAAAAGAATTGAGTTTTCCAATTCACTACTGGGTTTTTTTTCTATTCACTGTTGGCAATCCACCACAGAAACTAAGCTAACAACCACAAGAAGTTGAGTCAAAGGTAGCTTCATTTAGACCTTTTTAGTTACTAAACTGGCAGAAAATCATTTCTGATCTGTGTAAATGGAGATGCTACTACAGATTTGGAGATAACTTTCCAGCAGCCACTCTTCCATGCTTTTCAGTATTATCCAAGGTCTGGGTCTGTGTTTCCAAACCTAGTGGACAAAATTAAACTAAACTGTTGATTTAAAAACTAGAGTAAAAATATATTCATGGCTCAAAGGAATGGGAATTGCTGAAAGGATAGCTTAATAGGATTCAGTAACAATAGTTGGGTTTAGAAATTCTACTTATTAATAGCAACGTTACACAACACTTTATCCGGTATCTCTATATCTCTATATCCTGCCCTGTTATTCTGGAAAGTACTGCATCCAAGACAGCTAAAAATATAATGTCTCCTTCAAGCCAAGCTTAACTCTTGGTGACTTCAGTAACCACAGTCTTGGCAACAATTTGGAAATTATATCTACTGTCTTCTTTCTTTTCTTGTTAACTTCCTGTCCTGTTATTTCCCGATTCTCATCCAAAGATTAACTAGCTCCAACTTGCCTAACAAAATTTAAAAAACAAAAAAATGGAATTGAACATTTTAATAAAGATTAAATTTAACCCTAAAGTAGGCACGAAAAGCATTTTAAAATTAAAATATTAACTGATATGTACTTTGCCCCCCAGGAGCTCAGAATTTTCCAATCACCCTAAATTCTTAGTATATGATAACGATGAATTACTTGCCTCTAGAAGTTGTGGGTGCTCCAACAATGGGGGTTTTAAGAAGAGATTGGATAACTATCTGTCTGAGATGTTATAGGATTTCCCGCTTGAGCAGAGGATCTCCAAGTCCCTTCCAACTCTGTTATTTTGCTATTCAATATTGTATTATTTATTTCCTGGCAATGACTAGAATCAATACTCTACTTTTCTCATTCATACTCATCCAAATAGTATATGGAATTATATCTAAATAATGTATTAGTCATCATGAATAATAATCAATAGCTTTATTCGCCATCATTTTGTCTAAAAATTG
This sequence comes from Oxyrhabdium leporinum, assembly GCA_032468155.1. NCBI lineage: Eukaryota > Metazoa > Chordata > Lepidosauria > Squamata > Cyclocoridae > Oxyrhabdium > Oxyrhabdium leporinum. Next base: position 114,422 of record JANHFL010006579.1, on the reverse strand, counting down.
ATTTAAGCTAGCTGTCATTACTATGTCACAAAAGTTCCAAAGTTAGGTGTGCACTTGTACTTCCTTTTCATGGACCTCTCAATGTGATAAAGACTAATTATTAAATTAAATATAATAGAAATAATATAATTGATTGATAATATTTCAAATAATGGCCCAAACTTTAGTATTCAGATTTGATGGCATGATGGAAATACACATGCTGACACAACAAATGGAAAAATTGAGTTTTGATCCAATGTTGTGATGCCATTATTTCCAAAACCTATTAGCCATTCCAGAATTTTGCAATGCAGTCAGTTACTCGTTTATAAACTATGATCATGTGAAGATATACATACGCTATTCTAAGCATTTACTTAATTATGCAAAATGCTCTTAATTCTTGTAAGTAAGAGTCATTCATAAATATTGTTACACTTAAAACCACTGTGTGCTGACAATCTGACAGAACTGCAGTGAAATATCCATATATGAAAACAGACAGTGGAACTTTTCTTAAATGTAAAACTGAACAATTGACATGTTGCTAGAGCTTTCTGAATATTCAGATTAGCCAACTGGTTTTCTCCAGAAAGTTACTAATTACAATCCAGAAACCATCACAGATAGAATTTTCCCCAATGACCTGGGATTCTACGTCAAGTTCTTCCATCATTAATAAGCCTGAATATTGCAAAAAAGAATTTCAAAATAAAATTTTGTTGTTCAATTTTTCAGTGAATACCCTCTGCAGGCGCACACATATATCAATGAGTACTATTCGGCACTAAATAATACCTGCAAATAACAGCTTTTTTACCTGTAATTTTCATTTAGTAATAGCTGAACTATTGGCCATAAACACGTTTAATAGTAGTAGTAAATGTGCGACCACAAATTTCCTTAGTTTACCACAATACAGATAAAAATGATAATTTGGACTTCTTAGAATTATATTTCAATGCCTGTTTCTCTGAGACCATGAAGGAAGTTCATTTCCAGGTAAGTATTCATTGTCCTCTGCATGCACTTTGAGAAATTGAAATAGAAATGTTCTCAGATATTTTGTGAAATGTATTCTAGCTACATAAACTTCTAGAACAAAAATGGGTAAAAGGAAAATTGGAATCTACTGACAGATCCTGAGAGAGTAGATCAGCAATGGTTTCTGGCACTCAAGTTCCATACATAACGTAAATTTTGCATTTATATTTATGCAGCTTCTGGGGAGCAGGAGAAAGCCAGGTGGCCCTACTGGTGAGAGTTCCTGGAACTGATTACAAGTTCTGAGATATGCACATGCTCAGAGCATCCAAAATTTTCAGTGAGCCTGCTAACCTTATTCAACTTTCTGGGCCATACCTCGCTAAGAACTGGTGTTTGAGTAAAGCAAAACACAACAACCAAACAAAACAAACAAGGGAAATTTTAAAAATCTCAAATCTAAAACTTTAGTGACAGAATACCTTCAAATACGCACCTGATCTTTTGATGAAAATGTAAGCACTTTCAGAATGAAATAAAAATTACTTAAGCATTCATATATATATATAGCTGGAACTCTCTCTATATTAGCTCCAACCCCACGATTACTAAGCTTGCTTTCTTAGGAGTTCCAAGGATTATTATGTTCGTTGCCTTCTGTTATGTAAAAAAATAATAAAAAGAGGGATTAAAAAAAATAAATTAAAAAAATACTGCAGGAGTTTGTATCAGTCCGTATTTACCTACCTATTTTGTCTGTAGACACATAACTGTGTCTGACTTTTTTCACCATGCTTCATAAAATTTGTCCTATCTTTACGGCTTATGTGAATTTAATCTCAGGTCAGCTCTATACAGCAGCAACAGCTTATTACCATGCCAAAAAGGAGGCAATACCTCATTAAAGCAGAAGTCTAAGGAAAAGACAGTGTGGTGAGCTTAATTTCCTCCACAGAGTCTTGCTGCCTTTTTGTACATCTGTGCAGACACTGAAACAATACAGTTTGCACTCACTTAGCTGATCAAAAGGTAAGAGTAGGGACTAGTTTAGATTTTTATGGGAACTTTTATGAGATTTTTATAGGAAAAGAAGGAAGTTCAGAGGGATTTCTATCAGTGTCAGATTAGAAGTCAAAATATCATCAGAGAAGATTTTGGGAAGTAGAAGCTGAGTAATGAAGAAATATGGGTAGTAGCTGGGTAGAGGCTGTAATAACTAACATAGATTAGGCAATTACAATGTTTGTTGGGCTATTGTCTGTTGATTTCTAAATAATTTTTAGATTGGATGGTAAATCTGAAATCCAGTGAGCAATTTACACTAATAAGAATTAATGGGATGCTGGATGAGAACATTTGAAGGCATGAACTAGTAGAAGAAATATGTTGTAGAGAAAAAGTTCTATAAGAATCATCTACCATAGAAAGTCATGAGTTGAAGATAAGTCAGTCCATCCATCTGGCAGGCAACCCATGGCTTTTTGTCAGCTCTGCAGAGTTAAATGAATGGTAAATTTCTAATTCATGTTGTGACACAGATGATTAAACAGGATTAGTTTCAGTAATTGTTGGCATATATAGAAAAAAGTATATATTAGATTGATATTGTGATTGATAAAGAGCAACCTGCTTTGTTACTCTCTGGTTCATTAGAGAAGAAGAAGAGCAAAAAAATGCACAATTAGCAAAACTAAAGCTGTAAAAGTGAAAGTGCCTGTCTGTTCTAATAAAACTTCTTTCTGTTTCAGCAAACTGAGTAAAAAGGAGAAAAGCAGAACCTGTGTGGTCCTGCCTATTTTAATCAGATCCTTAAACCTATCTAATGTCTCTGATCATTGCAAATGGTTATACTAATTTATATTGGCAGGCTGGAGATACCAGATATCACATCTGTCAGCAGATGTTACAAGGGAAGAAAAGGCAACAGCAGTAACTGGCTGGATTTTCTTAAATTAGGCTACTATTATTATCTGTCTTAAATATGAAGGAAAATATTATCTTGCTGAAGTAAGCTTATAGTCTGGAATTTTCTCGTAGTCTCCCACCCAGGTATTAACAGTTCCCTATCAGCTCTGCTTCCATGTCCAGACAATGTAATCATGTTCTGACATACACCAAATGAGGCCTTAAACCATATGACCCCCAGGTAATTCCACAAACAAACAAAAGGCAGCAATTTTTTACACATTTTGATCAGATTAGTGCCTCTGACCTCTGTGAGGAGTCTGAATAGACAAGTACTGGATTTCATTATAAAAGACAGTTTATGATATAACAAATGTCCTAACATTGTAAAATGTTAACTTTCAGTTACACTGTATATAACAATATTTTCTGTTTAACATAGTTAAGCCAAGATAGTAGTTTGAGAAAATACTGAATTCAGATAAGGTTACTTTTTTCATTGGGAAAGCAAATGCTCAGTTTAACATAAGGCATATCAGAGGTAGCCAAGTATTTTTCCCCTCAAGGTGTACATGTATGGCCAAAAAGAAAAACTGAAAACTTCATTTTTCATCATTCATAGTTCCTCACATCAATTGCAACATTTGGTTTCCAGATAAACTTAATAATTCTACTCATTCTTATTGTAAACATGATGCTTATCACCATTTATTGCCATTGCAAATGTCATACATAATCATAATATTATGTGGTTTCCTCAACCATGAATTGGCATTTCAGGGCCTATGTAGGCTTCTCCCGTAAATGAAATGCTGTCATAACCAGATGTAAGTCTGGATTTTTCAAGATTGCTTAAAAGAGAATAGATCCAAGATGTTTAAAGAATCCTGAGTATTGTTTAAATATGTAGATACCATACAAGTCATTTGGAGAGACCCTGGGCTAAGCATTGTAGGATACGTGTAATGAAAGTAAATGGCATTAAGTTTCCCTATTGATTTACCAATCAAAATGTAGATCAGCCTTCCTCAACCAGCCTAGAACTCTGTGTATGGGTTATAGTACAATGCCCAGAATTTCCATCACGCTTGGGAATTCTAGGAGATATACATAAATATATTTGGGAGGTTCAAGATTGCGGAAGGTTGGTGTAGAATATGTATTTTTTCCAAGGCTGGGAATTTATCTGTCTAGCTTATATAACAAGCATTATGTGACATGATAGCAATATGAACCAACCAATCCAACAGTCAAATCAAGAAACAGTATCTCTAAATACTGTAATTACAGGTAGTCCTTGACTTACAACCACAACTGAGTCAAACATTTCTGTTGTTAAATGAGATATTTGTTAAGTGAACTTTGCCCCATTTTACAACCTTTCTTGACAAAGTTGTTCAATGAATCACAACAGTTGTTAAGTTAGTGAAACTGTTGTTAAGTGAATCTGGCTTCCCCCTTGACTTTGCTTGTCAGAAGGTCACAAAAGGGGATCACATGACCCAGGACACTGCAAACGTTGTAAATGTGAGTCAGTTAACAAGCGTCTGAATTTTGATCGTATGATCTTGGGGATGCTGCAGTGGTCGTAAGTATGAAAAATGGTTGTAAGTCACATTTTCAGTACCATTGTGACTTTGAACGGTCACTAAATAAACTGTTGTAAGTCGAGGACTACCTGTATATAGTTGTCTTTTTTGCTGCTAGGAAATGGATGATGCGAACATAATGACATGAAAAGATTTCAGGTAAAGCAGCACAAGGGAACATATTTTGATTCATACTGTCCTCTAGTGGTTATCTATTAATGAATGTGCTCTGTGAAGAGTTCTCAGGGTTTATAACAGAAAATCAATTCTCACTGCACCCTTACGCTGCTCTTGTGCTCATGCCAGTTTCACTGCAGACCAATTTAATAAATGCTTTTGGGACAGAAACACTTGGGTAACAGTTTGCAAGGTATTTGGTTCATATTGCAAACTATCAGTCTCTATCACTAGTCAATTACTGTCTGCTCTGCCTACTGCATATATATACTTTCATAAGCATACGCGCACACACACACAGAGCATTAAAACATACCTGTCTATGCAGGTAATATCTGCTTAACATTTAGAATACTATAGGTCTGAAACCCAGCAGAATTTTTAAGTTACTATTTTTCTTTCTAGGAGTTAACTCTTCTCTAGTATATGATGTGTGCGTGTGTTTAATAAATCCACTAGTGCACAACTTCCCCATTTATCCAGTCACTAATAAAATGGTGCACAACTAGACTTTGAAAAAAAAAGACAAAAATTGTATCTCAAACAAACAGAGATCTCTCACCCCTGGAAATTATCAACATTAGCATCAAAGAAACCAGGTCTAAAAACTCCAGTCAAGCCTTGACATCTTCATCTGTAACTTTACAATATTTTTGACAAGGAACATCCTCTGATTTTCTACTAACAATCATAAGCATGTTGTGGATTTGACAGTTATCTTCAGAGCTAAGTTAGTGAGCTACCTACTCTATGACACACAGTTCTGCAACTATCACTATCTGGCCCCATAGAAGCTGTCCGATCAACATTTCTAAGATTCCTATTTTATATGCCCAATTCTTTATGAAAACTAAAAACAGCTCTGATTTTAGTAAAGGTGACAATCAAAATAATAATTAAAATTGGACTTTCTCCTTCCAATAAGAAAGTATACAAAATGGATCTTAAGCATGAAAATAAAGCTTGGCATATATAGCAGTCCAATAGGTTAGTATGACCAGAAAGGAAAGCTCAAGACTGAGTGGAGACCAATTTCCACTACTATCAATTTCCTCCTTCCAATGCCACATTTATAACTCCACTGGAGCTTGCAATGAAGTGAGACCGATAATAAAAGCAATATCCATCTCTTTAACAGTGAAAAAGTAAGCATGCCATCTACAACATCAGCTATTCAAGAGCATCTACAGTGGAAGAGAATCAAAGAAGTTAAGATGATAGTTATAAATACTCAATTAAAGCCATCCAAAATCATTCCTTTTACATGCTATGTACATTTCTTCCTAGAGATGCCCCAGCCACCAGCCTTTCCAAACCTGGAGGAAAACCTCTTTGGAGGTTTAGATGTTCTTAAAATTTAAGTTCCTTGAAGCCATAAACAGGACCTGAGAGATTTTCTATGTCAGCAAAGGACATGGCAGCAAAATCTGCCATCCCCTTTTACTAAAACTCTGGATGATTCTCAGTCATCCAGGTCATGGTTGTCCCAAAGGTGCTTTTTCAGGAGGCAACTGGACCTTCTTGTTTTTTCTTTGAAGATGTTTCACTTCTCATCCAAGAAGCTTCTTCAGCTCTGACAAATTAGTGGGGAATTGAAGGATTTATATTCCTTGCAGACAGCTAGTCATTTGCATCCTTTTAGAGGGTTGTTGAAGCACTTGGAGGTTTATCTGTGTCCTCAGGGTCACCTGAGTAGTGCTCCTGGTTCCTGAAGTCTGCATTTTTTTTCTCTGGAAATCCATTCCTACTCTCAAGCCATTCAAAGGGTGTTCATCTCATTATATATTATTTTATACATTTCATCTCAATATGTATTGTAAACCATATAATCCTAATTCTTCCTCACTATTTTAATGCTAGTTCATCTTTAGGTGAGGTTGTCTCCAGATCAATTTCCCTCCAAGAATTTATATTCCAGAATGTGATTCACATTTTTTTCTGAAGTATATCTTTGGACATCTCCATTTGGGTCTAGGACAACTCACCATGGCCAATTTGCCACATCCAACCTGCCACAGCCAACTCACCATGGAACAACTCACCATGGCCAATTCATCATGAAACAACTCGCCACAGGACAGAGTTATACTAGTATCAAAGAAATGGTGGAATAGAATAATTAAATTAAGGCTGCATAAGGAGGAACAAAATGAAATGCAAATTACAAAATAAATAAATAATTTTTAATTATTTTAAATAATTTAATTGTTGAATTGTCCAGAGGTAAGTTGTCCTGCAACAAGGTGGCTATGGTGGGTTGACTGTGGCAAGTTGGCCACACTGAATTATCTCATTCCATCTCCATTTTTCTTATAACAGTCCTGAATTCAGAAAACTCTTCTCTAGAGGTCTCTCCTAAGAGGCAGTTGATTCTAACCCACAGTTTTAACTTTTGCCTTCATCTTAGAAATCCAAACCTTAAAATCAGTTTTGACAAAAAGAGAAAAGAAAACGTTGTGCAATAGTCAGACTTTCCAGACTCTCCTTATTTAATTCCAATCTTAATATCAATTTAAGACTACAATTAAATATAAACATTCACTCTGATTCTAAGCCACATATTAAATTTTAACTTCACCCTCAATGAAGCATAGCCAGTACCCTAACTTCATCAACTTTCCCCACACAGAAGTCAAAAGATGTTACAAAGAGATAGCATTTTCATTTAAAAAACTCTAATTATTAATATTTTATCTATTTATCGTAATATGAGGTCAAACTGAATTTATTAAAGCAGTAGAAAATATTTCACTTTTGAAGAACAGCATTCATCCACATTTGCACAATAGATACCTCCTGTTTACATGCAATATTCATATTTTCTTCATGAAGATACTAAATAGGAAATTATCTAATCAAATACTTCTTATCTGGATTACCTGTAGAGTTTTAGGAGCTGATGCCTAGATTACAATCACTAAGGGACATGTCCCAAAGGTGCTTTTTCAAAACGCAACTGGATTTTCCTTGTTTTTCCCTTGAAAACATTTCCCTTCTCATCCAAGAAGCTTCTTCAATTCTCAAAATTGAGGAATGTTCTTGGATGAGAAGTTAAATTTCTTCAAGGAAAAGCAAAGTAAGTCCAGTTGCTTTTTGAAAAAAATGCCTTTGAAACAACCATGACCTGGATGACTGAAAGTATCCACAGACATTCAAGGACATGGTTAATCTTCTTTTGTAGTATATATAATATATAGGTAGTATAATCTTCATCAGGTATGGTTACGATATGATAAGTGACCAAAAGAAGAGAATAGGCAGGTTATATTTAAAATTAACATTTGGGATTAGCACGCATGTGCGGGGAACCTTTACTTTTACCTTAAATGACCAAAAGAACAGAAAAGGCAGATTAAAATTAATCTTTGATATCAATTTCTGTCTTTCAGAACATGGTTAATCTTCCTCTGGAGAGTAGTAGTATAAAGTTAGAAAAATCTTCATCAAATATGTCTGTGATATGATAAGTGACCACAAGAATAGAATAGGCAGATTATATTTAAAATTAATATTTGGGATTAATTTCTGTCTTTCAGACACAAAATGTCCTTGAACAAATATGCTGTAGTCACAAAACAAAGGAAGTTAGAAAAAATAAGTGAACAAATAGCACAAATAGCTGCATAAATAGCATAAAATATAACATTCTTTCACTTATCACTAGGATATCTCTAGATTGCAAGAATTTACATAAAACTGACATATTTTCATAAACGTTATTTTCACATTTAAATATCTTGCTTATCATTTAGTAAAAAGAAAATTTCTGTTTTTACAAAGAGCACAAACACTTGCATTAGTAGTTAAAATATAACATGCTTTTACTTAAGCCTAGAAATACATTTTTTAACAAAGAGCACAAATAACTTAAAATATAATATGCTTTCACTTAAGCTTAGAATGTCTCTAGATTGCCAGAACTTCCACAAAACAGAAATATTTTCATTAACTTTATTTTCAAAGGTAAACATCTTCTTATCACATGGAGTTGAAAGAAATGTTCAGTAGACAACTTGAAGATATTATTTCTTCCTAACTAGTTGTTCTCTTTTATTTAGCTCAGGCTCAAAAATAATAATATAACATTTGGGGGGAAAAATGCAAGCCAGTAATTCTGCACTGAAGCCAAAGATGGAGAAGATTTCCACAGCTACCATGTGTTTGCCTTTGGTGCTCAGACAGGTTGAGACATGGTTAATCTTCTTCTGCAGAATAGTAATATAGAAAAAAAATGTCAGATATGTCTGTGATATGATAAGTGAGTAAAAGAATAGAATATGGGGATTAAAATTAATGCTTGGAATTAATTTCTGAATTTCAGTCAAAAAGTATCCTTGAACTATGCCCTCCTTTTCTCTTTTTTTCTTTTAAAAAAGAGCACAAACACTTGCATTAATATTTTAAAATATAATATGCTTTAATTTAAGCCTAAGGATATCTCAAAACTGCAAAAAATTCCATAAAACTGAGATATTTTCATAAATTTTATTTTCAAATTTAAACATTTTGCTTGTCATATGGAGTTGTCAGTGATGTTTAATAAACAACTTGAAGGTATTATTTCCTCCTCACTAGCTGTTCTCTTTTATTTAGTTCAGGTCGTAAAAGAATAATGTAACATTTGGGTGAAAAAATGCAAACCAGTAATCCTGCACTGGAACCAAAGATGGAGAAGATTTCCACAGCTACCATGTGTTTGCCCTTGGTGCTCAGATAGGCTGGGAAAAATGACAACCA
>JANHFL010006579.1:19732-72790 GCA_032468155.1 Oxyrhabdium leporinum | reverse complement strand
CCCCCCCCCCCCCCCCCCCCCCCCCCCCCCCCGACCGGTGTTTTCTGCAGAATTAATTTTCAAAAATGATTATCCAACTGAACATTCCTAAATAAGTTTTCATAGAAGTAAGAACTGAATGGCACAGGTTTAAACTTTTAAAAAAGGGAAATTCTAGTATACAATTGCCTGTGGAAGGCTCAGCAAAGGGAGAGATTAACATAAGGGAAAGGGGTCTTTGAACTGCTACTGTAATACAGTATAATATTACACAATTTAGAGTATGTAATAATGATTGATAGGGTTTTTTTATGAAATGGTAAGTGATAGATGGCTGCTATGATTCAAAAAGATATTGTTCTTTCTAATTTTAGCAGATTTGTTGGATTTTTTTAAGGAGAGAAAAAAGTACTAGGAAAACAAAGGAGAATCAAAACTGAATCTGAAGCAAAATAAATACACCATGAAAGAAAATCTGCATCGAAAGCATCCTTTCTATCTTCTTAATAGTGTAAAGAACTATAGCAAAACTACCAACACCAGTCACCCTCCCATTTTCTGCAGTGAATATTTTTAATAAAGTTCTATTAAATAATTTTTAAAAGAATATAAAAATTAATACCAACTAACATAAGAACAAGAAAAAAACAAGAAAGAAATCACGGACTGTAAAGAGAGTAAAATACACAAAGAAAAATGATATAAAATAGGTTCCAGTCTTCTTTATAGCAGTTATATAGGTACAATTATAAGTTTTGCTATATGGTTACAACTTAACTCTATTCTTTCTATAATCTATCTTGTCTGATCATCAAAACCATAAAGCATAAATTCATTTTTTCTGTTTTAGACAAAGTCTATAAAGAGTTTGCAGTTGGCAATAAATGTAGCTATCGTAATTGTTTTTTTCTTTGATCAAAGAGGTTAATTTAACCATCTTACCAGGTTCCATCTACTTCACCAACCATTCCTCCATTGGGGTACAGTAATGCCATTTTTTTCTATCTTTGTGCATACAATAACCTTGCTTCAGTTATTGTGTACAAAAATAAAATTCCATAGATTTCTATCCAACTTTTTATATGTTCACCAACATGATAAAATGTCCCTTCTTGTTATTCACTTTTCCAATATACCGGTAAATCTGAAGATAATGTATCTATACTATACTAATTACTATACTAATGTTACTTCATTTTACCAAAAAAATCTTTTAAGTCTATAATATAGTATAAATTTCAATCCTTTCCACATATTTCCCATTGTTTCATCTGTATATTATAACCAAAAATTATAGCTCACTGTGTCATATATTCTTTTACTTCTTCTTGTTTCAAATTTCAATAAGTTATACATTTTAGCAATTACATGTTCATCATTTGTAAACAATTTTTTTTTCAGACTTAATCTTACAATGTTCAGAACCATATAGTCTTTCATGTATTTTAAATTAAATTTATTATTTAATTATAAATAAGAGAGTTATTGATAACTATATTCCTCTGCCACCAGTTCTTCTCCTGATTTTATTTTATACTCGTCTTAACAAAATTCTAGTGCCTCTCGATAAATTAACCATTTGTGTTTGCCTGTTCCTCATCTATGAAATGCTTCTTATGCTGAGATTCACAAAATTGTTTTGGGGCACAACTTGAGTTTCTATCCATTCCTTATTTTCTCTAACAACAGTTTTTAAATCCACTTTTATTTTGAATTTATGCCACCAATATCCATGCCATCTAAATATCAAATCATAGTATTCTAACTCCAAAAGCCTCCTATTTCTCAATAACAACACCCACTCTTTCATCCAAATCATCATTCAAACCAACTAGCAAGCTGCCAAATACAAATTCAAATCAGGTAAGCCAGTATTCCTCTTTTCTTTGTCTCTTGAAATATCTTGTTATATTTAAATTGTGGGGGTTTCCCCCCCTCACTGAATATCTCACTGTTATGATGCAGAATTTAAAGACCAATACAAAATAGAAAGTCAAGGCAGTCCTCCCCCACAATTAACAACTGAGAGGGTGGAATGAACAAGAATGGATCTTTCATTTTTGTTGCAGTATCTCACTGATGTTTTGCATTACTTTGAAATTTGATCCAGGACTCATTGGTTTCATACTATGGCCTATCTTCAGGAGATATTCTTTGAAATTATTGAAAGCTGGTAATTTCCTAGAATAGCTACAACCAGCCTCTTTTCCCATTAGCAACACCTGTAAATCTCCCCACCCCAAGTTCAGTCTGCAGTTTCTGGAACTTGTTACTTTTTTGTATGGATTGTGTGGAATATATCTGCCTACTGATAAAATCTCATGCGCAAAATGTTTTTCTCCAATGGCAGGTACATTAATAATAAAAATAATAATGCATAACACTTGTATGCTGCCAGGCTCTCAACAATTCTTGGAACAGATTTACTCAAGCAAATTATGCAAATGTATTAATCAGTAATTCAGATACATGAATATTAATCAATAACTCAGTTCCATAAATTTTGCAAGTGCATTCAGAAATATCCTTGTTTTCATCAAGAGAGCCAAAATAAGTAACCAAAACTGACAGGCAAAAAAGAAAGAAGAGTCCCAACTGCTGAAGCAATATGTAATCTCGGCCATGACAATTGTGGAAAACACCTGGTTGCAAAATTGATGGTCATTCATTTTCACAGCTTTGAAATGCAATAGAGGATGGTGGGAAGATAACTAGGAAGCTATGGAGGGTTTAATGACTTTTGTTTAAATTTCTTTAACATAGCTTCCAACCATTGTAGTTTCTTATTTGATTTTCCAAACAAAATGCTTAGGCATATGTATATTACAATGGATGTAGGTATCTGACATCAAATGTGTGGAAGGGGTAAGGTAATTGTAATCTGTTACCAGGTAGTGAGACAGAACATTTATTTACATTCCTCTATGCCTCAGGCTTTTTCTTTTTTCCCCCTTTCCTTTCCTTTCCTTTTTTTTTAAGAGTCAGTTTCCTGTAGTCATTAAGATACCAGGATAGAAACTAGGCGGCCTTGAGTTCCAGTCCTATCTTTCACCCAAAGCCAGCTGGGTAACCTTTTGCCAAACACTTTCCTTCAGCCCTCAGAAGAAGGCAGTGGCAAACCGCTTCTGAAAATTAATACTGACTTAAAGGCACAAAAAAATAGATAAATAAAAAATTGTCAGCTTTAAGGAAAGAAATTAGCGCTGATTGGCTCAAAGTATTTCTTGTATTTCAACCAAAGATGATTTAAGAGCTTATTCAAAGTGCCTGACAGAAATATAATATAAACATCATGTTTGGAGAATGAAATTAAGAGTCTTCTCTTTTTCTTCTAAAAAATGAAAGTAAAGCATGTTTTGTGGATGTGTAAAAAAGCTAGAAATTCTTCTTCCTTATTGTCATCTTAACCCATCCTGACAATGGATCTCAATGATGATCATGATGATCATAATCAAAATTCTGTATCTACCTGTTCACATGAACTATCAATCAGAGAATTCTGCCAAAAATGAGAATTTTAGCAGGTCACATTTTTATCATTCTCTCACCTTGGGCAAGTGATAAGGGGAACCTTTAATACCGACAAGCAGGACAAATTGCAGGCGTACACTCCTTGATATTGTGATCTGGCCACTTTAGCTGAGAACATTTCCATTACATGGAATGATGGAAATAATCTTATTTAAAATATTCCATGCAAATGTTGAAAAGAAACACACTCCCCCCCCCCTTTTATATGTTTAGCCTAGAGTCAAATAACAATCCAGCTTGCTTTTGAAATGGAAGGGAACGCAAGCAATATATATATCCCCCATATTTTCTAGAACTATGCTTCCAGAATTCCCAGGTGAAGGAACATATCAACAACATATCTGAAGCAAACTAAAATGGTACTACCAGTTCATTAACAGAAAAACATTATAGAATTATGTCTTGTTATACCCAGTCCTTTTGACTTATTCATTCATCATGCATTTCAACAAGTGATCTTAAGCAATATAATCCTATCCAAATGTACAGTGCTTGGAAATAAATCCCTTCTCAATTAATCGAATCTATTCCTTCCTAGAAACGCTTAGCATTGCTACATTAATTGCATTTTTTTAAAAAAAAGTTGATCATAATATGTCTGCTGTCTATTGTTATACGTATATTTGACAGCTACTGTTATGCTGATATTATGATCAGTCCTTTGTCTTGCATATCACCTGTTATTTACAGAACTCTTTTCAATCCTTCTTATATTCTGCTTGATTTAATTACGGTACATCTAGTTTTTATATTATGGTTTGCTCCACCTTTGAGCAATTTAATGCAAATAAGAGATAGGATAAATTGTATTCAAACATTTTTCACATTAAGTAAGTTGTGTGCATATTCAAATTTATCTTACAATAATATGTAAAATAATGATCAAATATTGTTACATATTTGAAAAATAATGCCCTTTTTTTCTTTAGCTGTAGCATGAAGATAAAACTACCTGAAAAAAGAATCAAATGTATGCACTACCATATTTGGTCCACTGTTTTAATGTATCTACTGCATAAGGAAACTGGTAGGTTTGATAAAGAAATGTAAAATAAGAAAAAAAGAAAAGGTGTTAGTCAAATGTGAACATTGGTTCTAATCAATTTATACTATTCAAGTCCTGTGACATTTGTGAGAAATAAATCAACGGCCTCTTCTCTTATTAAAAAGAGCTAAATTATATAAAATCAACAGATACCCATTCCTAAAGATATGTGTTTAGCCATTCCAAAGCAATGGAAATAAAATGGGTTATGGACCTTAAAATCTAGCCAAATTATTATAGCAAGACACACATAATATATGAACTTGAACCAATTTTATATGAAGAGATATTATGTCACCTTCAGTTGGCAGGTATCCATAGATTCACCCAAAAATTGCAGAAAAAAAGATGAAATGTTCCATTTTGAAACAAATCAAAAGTCAGATTTTTTTTCTTTACTTTCTTAGAAAAACTATCCGAAGTCATGAAGAATTATTTATTAAGTCTATTAAAATGTCATTAAAAGATAATAAGTTTTTAAATTCTCTGAAACTCTTTCTTAAATCCAGATATTGGGAGGGGGGATTTTTTTAACTTAAAATTTAATTGCTCTGGTGATCTTTTGAGGGGAATTATTTTTGAAGAAAAGAAAAAAATGGTAAAAATTCAAGGTCTGAAGTTGAGAACTGATAACAGTATGGACAGCATGACAAACTGTTGATTTTCTTTAAAACGTACTTCTATATCTACAAAGGAGCCAACTGATACTCAATTAAAATATAATTAAAATAATGGAACAGAGAAGCAAAAAAAAATCAAATGTCATTTCAATAAAACATCATTATAAAAAATAAACACGATTATAATTGAAAAGTGACAAAATTTTAATGTAGAATTAAAATCACACTAATCATAAAAGTATGAAAGTTAATTTTATAACTTTTTAAGGTTATAAAATTTAAATATTTTACATTTACAAAGAATTCTGTTTTGACAATTTTCTTAAATGAAGCTCCTGTTAGTGCAAAATGCCAAATTAAGAACTAATATGTTAACAATCATAATAAAGATTGTAGAAAGTAACTGGCAAAGAACAAAGTTGTTTTTTTTCTAAATAGCTTCTACAAATTTAACACAAATTTCAGGTATTATCTGAAATTATAGATAAGAATATATCATTTCTTAAAATGTTGTCAGTTATAGTTTAATTATTGTGACATTGTCAGTTTTATTTGTAGAGTATTATATCAGAATAGATATTGATACAATACTAGGATGCAGGCCCAGGCCATATTGTAAAGAGTGTGAGGTTTTGAGGTTGTTAGGAATCAAAACAAAGAACTGTTATATAAACTGTGTTTTCTTTAACTTTATTAGTATAGTACATATTATGCTCAACATAAAATCAGGAGTTTTAAGGAATTGGATAGGGCAAAGTGAGTTTTTATTTTACAAGCTCTAGGAAAAAATACCAGCAGTGCTGAGTAGGAAAAGTTTTTTTTTTTTTCATTTAGTTTTATTATTTCCAGGGAAATTTGAAGTTTTAGAAAATCTACAACTCAGTTTGTAGAATTGAAAACGATAACTAACTCTGAGATCTTGGAAAAAGAAAGGAGAGAAAAATCAGTAAACAAAGGAATTCTTGACTACAGAAGTTCTCATTATCATTAGGAGAAAATAAAGTGGCCTTGGGTGTTCCCTGATTCCTAGGGAACTGCCTGCACTCTAGGTTTCAGTGCTTTATATAAGTTTCAGACATGGATAGTTTTACATCAGGACTTCCATTCCTCAGCTGCTATCAGCAGCTGGTGATTACTTCAGCCAGCTGATATGCCCACTCTCCTATACACTCATTCTCTCATTTTTGCATTACTCATAGTTTGAAAATCACTTTGACTGCTATAACATAATTATGTTAATGTCAAATGAGTCACTGAGAAACAGAAAGCTCTTGTGTATCAGACTTCAGTTCTAGGTCACTTTCTGAATGCGGTGTATACTTGTGCACCACAGAAGGATGGGGCCAATCAGAGGTAAGCAACAGAATTACTGGATAGTGAGAGTCATTAAATTACAAGCCTGAGTTAGAAGAAAAGTTGATTTTAATACAATTCAGGCTCTCTGGTTTATTATTTCACAGGCAAGCCAGCAGGCAGCTATTTCTAGTAAACAAATTAGAACTATATGGAGGGAAAGTTTGGACACTTGTTGTTGTTGTTGTTTTGAGCACTCTAAGCACAAGGATGGAGGCAGAAAAGGGGAGAAGCTAACGTAGGATTAAGTATGTTTAAATCCACGAAAATCACTGAGGATGTGTCTAACCTTGGTCTGAACAATACAATAGTCAACTATTTATCTATATATCAGCAATGTGTCATATATACAGTGCTTTCCTTTGTACGTTGACTCAGAAAAAAGCCTCAGTTAACACAATGGACTTATGGACTAGAAACATTATATAATGCATTCAACTTTAAGTACTTATCTTGTGGTGGGCCAAATATTTCCTCCCCTTTTCTAGGTTTCTAATTCTGTAAAACTGTGTTTTGTAAGTAACAACAATGGGCTATGAGGAAATATCTATAGCAACCACTACAGCAAGGCTCTCTTGCTCAAAATGAGAAATCAGCAGTAGTTTTAAAGCCAGAGGAAAAAAAGGCTAAAAACATCTGCCTATATACATACTGTATCCAACTGTTTTTTTCTACTTCCTTAATTTTCATGTATATGAATATTATCTTAATGTTACGCTTTGAAACTGGATTGTATACTGTTAGGATTGTTATGACATTTTATGACAGCAGGATTGGGTTGTGATTACTATCACTGTTATTTTTTTTACTGCAGACATTTTATTTAGTTATTGTATCTGTTCTATAGATGTCTTAATTGGAGTAAGTTATTACAAGTTGTAATGAAATTCATGGCATGCACAATGGCTAAAGAAATTCCTCTCTAAAGAAACTTACCCATTTCTCAGAAGGAAATACATTCATTTAAAACTGACTTGTTTGATAAGCAAAGCACCTTTTTATTTAAAGTACTCTATACTTTGAATAAGATGGACTACTATGTAGACCTTATTTTGAGCCCGTCTATCTTGTACAATCTTAATGTTGTCATGCTAAGGAGCTTTGCAGGCTGCTCAAGTGTTTCTTCCAGGCTTTGAGTTTAATGGATGGCTATTTATTTCTACAAGTTGTATGTACTCTATACTTTGAATGCTGATATAAGTAACTTGTTCTTTTACTTCTTTGTGCATCAAAACATCAATCCCAGTGATTTTGATTGACATGTGAGCCAATGTATGTAGCATAGTTTACCCATGCTAAAGACACAGATAAGAAATTATTTGCTCAAATAAACAATACACATTTTCCCTAAAAGCAAATACTTGCTGCCAGGGCCCAGTCAGAAGTGAGACTGTTATTACTTTATTAAAATAGTTTTGATTCAACCACTAACAAATATTCTCTGAGCAGATTACGAAGTAAAAGAATAAAATGATAATATAATCCAAGGGAAAAAAGAAGAAAAATATCCATACTAAACATTCCAGTTTAATATGATCAGTTACAAATAACAAAATTAATACCTATCCCTTAATTTGCTCATTGACCTCAATGGAGTTTAGCAAATTTAGTGGGATTTTACAAAGGTTTGTTGTGGGGAAGAGACAAAATACTGCAATTGATCAAAACAGCTTCCAGGATTGTGGTCTCATATCTGAGCTGTACTTTTTTTTGTACTTATAATTATATTTGATACAAATTTTATGAGGGGTTTTTTTCTTGAATGAGGAAAGTTTAGAAGTGTAACCATGTTTACCTGTTTAAATAAGAACAGCAATTGCTTCCTATAAAACATTAGCAAAAGGTATGAAAAAGTTCATATTTTAAAATCTGTTTTGTTTCAAGTAAATAATCACCTTACTCTTTCACTGAAATCAGGGACTATTAAAGAGTTTCGCTTTTTACAACATACTTAGCCATGTATTGAACAGTATCCTCTCACCCCTCTCTTGTACATAAAGCAATATAAAGCTCTTAATTCAACTTATCATCAGATACACAATTTCAAGCAAAACATTTTGAAGTCTCATGCAAAGGAACATTACACTTGTCAAAAAAAAGAAAGTGTACAAATTTTTTTGATGACTATCATTACAAATAATTAGCTGCTGTGAACATAGATAGCTGTGGCAAATTTTCTGAATGCTGTAAACTTCCAGGAAAGAAAATAGATAACATTGTTACATCAATATGATCATTTACATTTGTTTGTACAGTTCTGAAAAAAGAGAGACTCTCTTTATAGGCATCCTCAAAAAATTATCTGAGTATACCACAGGCATAACCAGGGTTTACATCTACCTGAGAGAATGGAAAGGTGAACCATTCATCTGTACTCGGAATGTGAGGGCCATCATCCATCTCTTTGAAAACTCCATGTCTGTTATCCTGACTTTTCATCTCTCTTGCTGCCCTCTCCTTCTGCTCATTTATCTGGGACTTCTGTTAATAAGCTCAATCTCCTTTGCCCCCTATGGCCCCCAACGAACCAACTGTTGTTACTAAATTGAGTGGAAATGCTAAGTCACATAATAAGTGACTAATAGGCGTCCTATAATTCTTCACTAGCCATGATCTAAATATGAAGCAAGAGCATCATCTCGACCTTAAAGTGAGGGGCTGAGTGAGGGGCTATATTTCAGAATGGTGCCCCTTGTTCCAAAGATAGCCTACTAAAGGCAAGATCTGTAGCTTGAAACCCACTAGAGTTATAAATATTTCTCTGTGATCCTTTACTGCTCTATTAAGTCATTTTCTGCTTTTTGGTATTTACTTCAAGTGGTTTATTTTTTGAAGAACGGAGACTTTTCAAAAGAGCATTAAAAAAATTACTGTATTTTAAAAATAAAAAGAACAGAATACAGAGCGGAATATTACATTGTAATGGGTTGATATAAAATTGGTTCAAAAGAGCTGCTTATAAAGTATTGGTAGTCCTCAACCTACCACCTTACGTTTAGTGACCATTCGAAATTACAATGACATTGAAAAAAGTAACTTATGACCATTTGTTACACTGACAACTGTTGCAGCATTGTCATGGTCATGTGATCAAAATTGGGATACTTGGCAACTGACTCATATTTATGATGGTTCCAGTGTCCCAGGTTTTGCAACCTTCGAGTGAGCAAAGTTAATGGGGGATTCAGATTCACTTAACCAGGTTACTAACTTAACTACCACAGTGATTCACTTAACAACTGTAGCAAGAAAAGTAATAAAATGGAGCAAAATTCACTTAACAACTGTTTCAGCAACAGAAATTTTGGGTTCAAATGTGGTTAAATCAAGGTCTACCTGTAAGCTGTATGAGAGTGTGTGAAAAACTGAATAACGTCGGTTTAGAAAAATAAACCTAAGTTCAAATTTTTGATAGTCATGATGCTCAATTAAACCTGACCTGTCTCATAATACTACCGTACCGAGAGAAACATGAAATGGAGAAGGAAGAAAAACATGTTTCTGTCTCAATTCTTTCAAAATAAAATGAATAAAAATGGCATAAACTATGCATTCTTAAAAAATTATATATATTGAAAGCAATATAAGATAGGGAATGTCAAGTTATGAAAACTTTAATATACAATGATATAAAACAATATATACAGTATCGCAGTATAAATGTCCACATGGGGCTGGAGAAGTGATATCACTTGCATAATAACATCATTGTGCAAATTGTTACGTAATTCATTTAAGTCATGTGATGTGACTGATGCAAAGGCAGAGGACAGGTCTCAATTTATCATATAAAAGGGAAGCCTATTCTGTGTCTTCCTAGTCCTATTCTATTACCCAAGTGGTCAGACCACTATCAAGAGTGGCAATAGTAGGTAGGATTGGCAGAACAAAGCTCAAAAAGTCTGAACAACCATCTCTGCCACCTGGTCTGTGCTTTTTGCAACCCATATTTGACTCAAGTGATCCTTGTGTTTTTTTCCTTTAGAAAACTCTGGCATATCTGACTTCAGACCATAGTGGAGATATGAGTTATAAACTCAGAGTGCTTACAACTCATGACTCAATATGACAACTACATATTTGGAACAAAAAATGGAATTTGGGTGTTATTATAGGTGATGTATTTCATCAATGTTGAACTGCATTTTTTCTTTCAAATGCAGTGTGTACAAGCAACACTTCAATTTGACAACTTCCTAAAAATACATTACAATTTAATTCAAAACATCTTTAAAATTATGAAATGTCCCAAGATTGCTATTAGGGCAGACTAATCAAAATTTGCATTCTCCAGAACTCTTCATGAGCCTAGATGAAAGGCAAATAGGATAAGAAATAACACTGGCTACTATTTTATTTAGTATAAAAATACAATTTCTACCCTGCTTGTATTATGCACTATTTAGGGTGGCTTACGTGAACACAGTAACATACAATTTAATTGCAGTAAGATAATAGCATAATTACATGAAAAAGATTTCGATAACAATCTAACTCCAGCACTCCACTGCTATTAAAATGGGTATCAACTTAGCTTCCCAGGGGAAGATTCCAGTTATAATGCAATCACAAGATGATCCTTTTTCTCATTCATATTATCTGGGTCTCCACCATAGTTAGAGCTGTAAAGCTAATTCAGGAGAGAGGTAATCCTAAAATATCTTAGACTTCAGAGAAATTTGAAGGTCTTCAATACTATACTGAATTGTGCCTGAAAACAAATATGTAACTAGTGTGTTCTTGTAGGTTTGGTAATAATGCCTATCTGCATTTTTATCTGACCCTTGCATCATTCATTCATTTACAAGACTTTATGAGCATCATAACACAGGTAATGTAGTTCAGATGTAATTACAAGCTTTAGTAACCAAAGCCAGGTCTGACCTCATCAAGAATAGGCACCATTGATGTATCTATTTAAACTAGGCAAAGTTACTTATAACCTCAGTTTCCACATGCTTGAGGAATTTACAAGTAACTAGACAACCTGTGACCTTGGTTCATCATTTCAAAATTGTTTCCTTATTGTACCAAATTTCTGAATGCCTTCAACAATGGTGGAGCTTCTAATATATTTAAAAAGTTGTTAAACATTCAGGGAGATATTCAGAGATGTATCTGCCTTGAAAGTAACCCATATTGAACTGTATAGCATAGTCAAATATCAGGAGCTGACCATAGAAAATGTTTTATGGCATTTTGCATTCTGTCATAAAATGCTTCATGATAATTTTTATGTCATAAAATATTTCATAAAATTTCCAGATCTCAATTCCACTGGAATCATGGGTCCCAGAATTTGGGTACATTCTGTGTCAGCCCATTTGATTGAAAAAGTTTTGTTCTGTGGTATACAATTTTGCCCAGTTAAAGGTTTCAGACACAAGAGTTTTAATAGAATACAGTGTGGATATCAATCCAAAACCTCATTCTTCAAGGAAAGTATTCTCTGAGCCAAAACAGATTGCATTTGTATTTGAATTCATCTGCTTTCTGACTAGGTACATCTCCCTTTATCCTAGATTACCCCTGTTACTCTTCTTCCAGGATATTATTGACTCTAAATACTGATTCAAAACGTTAGTAGCTTTCTTGATGATAAGACCTATTATTTTCTGACATCCTCATCTCATATAGGTAACAAATTCCCAAATCTCGATAACTTTTTTCTAATGGTTTCATGCAGATATTAAAAATATGGAAAATGGGCTCAAACATTGCGAGTCACCATAGATAAAGAATCATAGGACTAAACATAAGTCACCAAACCTCGCTTCTACCAAGCAGAAATCCTGTGAGGATAGCAAATACAACTGAGAAGTTCAACAAAGCCAACAGATATGAATTCTCTTTATCTAGTTAGTAGTATAAACTATCCGCTAGAGCAACTAGAGTTGTTCTTATTCTAAAACCTGCCTTAGACCAGATTAAACTGGCTAGATAAATCATTTCGTTCATAAATCTCTAAAACTAAACTACAGCAAGTTCAAGTATCTTGCCGAAAGATAGCAAATTGGGAACACAAAGCAGTCCAAGAGGCTTCACCAACAAATAGTTCACAATGGCATTTTTTAAAAATCCAATTGTGTAATTCAGGTGTTTCTCAATCTCAGCAACTTCAACATGTGTGGACTTCAATTCCCAGAATTTCCCAGCTAGCCGTTTCTTCAAATTGACAAACACCAGTGTAATTTCTTTGTCCTGCCAAAGGTGTGTTTACCATCTCTGTGTCTACTTGAACATACTTCCTTGTTGTCTAAATATTCCAGAAAAGACAAGGATCAATTAGGTATATCATTGATTACATTATTTCAGAAAAAAAGCATGCATATTCAGACTGCATAAAGTGAAATATGTCTATACCAGCCAAATACATTTACATTAAAGGAATATCATTACAATTATGGACTTTAAATCAGAGGAAGATAAACACAAAGTCTGCAAATATAACAGTGAGCCACTGAGATGTCTTCTTGAGTTTCCACAGTAACTGTTATAACATTTTTTTTTCCTACTGGGAGCAGCCCAGCAGGATAACTCTGTGTATGTCCAAAGTGGCAGCAATGTTAAATTGCTTCGTTACCCTCAAAATTCCAAAGCTGCCTATATTGGTGTTCTTCAACGTTGGCAACTTTAAGATATGTGGACTTCAACTACTAAAATTTCTGGCTGGGGCATTCTGGAGTTGAAGTCTACCTACCTGAAAGTTGCCAAGATTGAAAAACACTGGCCAACCTCACCACTTCAAAATATAGTAGTGAACAGTTGTATTCCAATACATCTTCCAACATGTTTTCCCAGATTTGGGAGAACTAGTTTACTTTTCAAACTACAATCCTATCCTTACTATCTAGAAGAAGCCTAACTGAACAAAACAGAACTTGCTTGTATAAGTAAACAGGTTTAGACTTTTTTTTTATGGCCAGACCATTCAGAAGTGTTAAAACCAGTGTAGATAATGAAGGATTACGAGACAGACTCAAGAACAGAAACCCTGCTTCTGTCATTTTATTTCTTAGATAGAATATACTTTCACCAATAATTTATCAATGGGAATAACAATGGTTTGTTTGTAAGCAATTATAAGTGGGGGGTTTTCTCACTGCGAAGAATACAAGCATTTGGGCAAACAATTAGGGTATTGAAGGGTTTGTGAAACGTTTTTGGAGATTTTTGCTTAGCTACCATTTATTGAAAAATTTAAGTTTAAAATTTAAATTTAAGATTTAAGAAGTTTCAGCAACCACGTCTTTTTCCACTGGGGGTCTCATCTGCTGCCTCTTTAAGACTTCGGCTATTCCAATCAACTTCCAGGGCTTCCTCCGGCCCCACGAGACACGTCACTGGCAAACTGGGAAGCCGATGGTATCATCCCTTTCAGCCTTGATAGCGAGCGGGGTACCGACGTGAAACAAAGAATAACGTCGTGGAACAAGAGCATTCGAGAAGGTCGGTCGGGCCGAGCAGCTTCAATGCAGGCAGCAAGGAAAATAACACACCTCCCTCCCTTATCGACTTTTTCCATCTTCGGTTCACAGCGAGCAGGTCGCTGCAAAGTGGTGACTCATAAGGGGCGGGGCTACGATCTGTTTCTCCTTCTTGAGGAGTGATTCATCAGTGGCCGCAGAAGCGTTACTCCAAAGGACGGCGCATTATCTCTGACTATTTATAGCCTCCGAAAAGGCTGAAGAATGACGTCAGGCAAACGGTAGGTGGGCGGTGACTGGGTTTCGGCCTCGCCCCACGATTGGCCTGGCTGCCCCTCCCCCTTGGGATATCTTTTGAACCTGGACCTATGAAACGTGCGGTGCAGGAATCCAGATGACCGTTAGGTGGCAGCAAATGGATCCCGAATCGGCGGAGTCTAGACGTATAAGTGGTCGTCCGAAATTTGGCTGCTCTGAACGACGAGGTTGGGGTGGAGGTGACTTAACAGCAGCTATACCGTTTGCCACCATAGGTTACTCTCCCCTAAGGGTAGCCGCAGGTCATGTTTCTCAAACTTAGCAATTCCGCAGAACTGAATGGGGGATTTTGGGAGTTTGAAGATTCACTTAACAACTGTGGCAGGAAAGGTTGTAAAATGGGACAAAAGTCAATAAATGTCTCACTTCACAACAGAAATGTTGGGCTCAAATGTGGTAAGTTGAGGGCTACCTGTAAAAGTTTTGCCCTGCTGCTGATCATAGATGGAGCTGTTAAGAGAAGAGCAAGTACTCAAAGGTCTTCTACAGTTCTGGGTGTAGTAATCCTTCAGTGCTGCAATTTTATTTTTGTAACAGTTCTGAAGTAATCAAGCTACTATGAAGGATCATGATGCAATGGAATTACCTGACAATCTAGCAAACTCTTTAAATTTCTAGAAGTCTTGTGAAATGAAGCTACTGTTCTACTATGATTTATTTTTTTACCTATCTAAAATGCAGTGGCTACTGCAATTTTTTTTTTATCCAGGTTGTAAATTGTAACCTTTAATTTTATGAATAGATTTCAGTATGAATTGATATTTTAATTGGTGATAGTACAGTCACAAGCATCATCTGATTCCCTTTTGTTCAACCCCAAAGGGAAAGCTTCTGTTTAAGCCAAATATTAATAGACATGGTTCCAGTATACACCTCTACACAACTAAAGGGGATATGGTAAACCCCTAATGATCTGCCACCCTTGAGCAAACAGATGATATGTTAATGATGATTTGTTGGTTTGTAGAATACTTTTAGGTTATGTCTGCTTTATGTAGGTGTTTCTCTATAATTTTCCAGTATGATCTATAACTTTCTCAATATAGGGGACTAGCACTTTTCCAATTGGAGATGGTTTGCCTTCGGACGCACAGTGTATTTATTGTTGTTAGATTTATTACTCACCTGATCTTACTAGTATTAGCTTATAGAGGTGTCTGAAGTCATCTGATAATCTTGCAGTGTCCTAGATGAATCTGGAACAGTCAGTAGGAGTTTTGATGATGCTTCACTTCTGGGAGGATAATGGAACTTTTATATAAATAATGACTCATGTGTGTTGGCTTTCAATATACAGTATGTCTTAGTTGCAGGTAGTCTTCGACTTATGATCACACAATTGAAACTGGAATTTCTGTTGATAAGTGATGCAATTGTTAGTTGAGTTGTGCCCAATTTTACAACTTTTTCCTGACCTAGAATCAGTTTTCTTGAGCTCCTGTGATATGGTCCAGTCAGAGAGCAGCTTGCCAAGTTCAAATAGAAGGGCCAAGAAATACACTACAAAGTAGCTCACTCTGCCTCTGAAAATGCTACAATTGTCAGTGAAACATCAAGCATAGATGTAGTCCCAACTTATATGTTAAAAAAAATATCACATACATACAGTAAGCAACCCCATCCATATTTTAACATCTCTAACCATTTTCTACATCTGCACCTGCCTATTTTTAACATTCATAGCAATTCCTTATATAACTTAAATTTATAGCATTTGTTTCAATTCAATTCAATTCAATTCAGGGTACCATTGTATTGATAAAGCTCTCTAAAATATTCCTTCCAGTATTCTCTTATTTTAGAATTGTCCCAATTAATTTCATTACTCTTATTTTTAATTCCATTCACTATGATGGAAACTCCTGGTTTTGCCCTCTTTACCCATTTACAAAACATTTATTTAATTCCCATCAAAATCACTGCATTTTCCTTGCCTCTTCTAGTTCACTATTCCTTCAGCTTTCTAACTCTAACTTACCTTTTTCTTTGTGTATACATTATATTTTATCTCATCCACATTTTTTAATCTAGTTTTTGATTATGCTACTATACAAAGCATCCTTTCTCATCCCTTTCAAAGTTCAAACTATTAATATAATTGTTGCAGCTTCCACACTATATTTATGCCCATTTACTATTCATTCCTCTTGAATTTTAACTGGTCTATACGCAGCATATTTTCTTCTTCTGCAGTCATTCAACTATCACTCTATTTATTTTGTCTTTTCTTTCCTGTTCATTCCCCCCCCCAAAAAAAATCACTCTTGAAATAACCAAAATGCTCTGTCCCACATTCAAAACCTCTAATTCTCTCAATTTTTCATATTAACAGTTCACTAGTACTTTGAGTTAATTCCTTTGCCATGAGTATATGTGAATAGATATATCTGAAGTATGTAGAATCACAATTTTATTCAATACACACACACATATAACGTAGTTGTTTTGGATTTTGTATTAAGATGTTGTCTGAATTCTAGCAGGTGTATTTTGTAATCCACTATGTTTTATAGTTTGGAATATTGTGCTAGCTTAGTGATTTGTATTCATTCAATCATTTTTTCATTTCTGTGATGTTTAATCATTGTACTCTGTTCAGAGTCATTGCTGTAACATAGGTATCTCTATAAATTACTTAAATAAATCAATACTTTAAATCAATAAGTCATCATTAATCAAATCATAGCTTAGCATGTTGTGTGACTATAGCCACTATTTTTAATATCACAATTGAACAAGCTTCCCCCCCCCCCACATTTCTAAGAAGTTCTTGTTAATATAATTGTCCTCTTCCTGTTCCTGGTTACATAAATAGAAGAAACAGTTAGAGTACCCGTGATTCTTCTAAATTTAGTTTTATTTCTCAATTTGGTAGCAAAAATCAGAACTGAGCAAAAACAGTCTCTGGGTCTTTTTCATGTGACCTATTCATTTCTTAATTTCCAAAATCCGGTGGCTGGATTTCTACATGTTCAGCTATCAGGAGTTAAAGTTGAATATTAATTTAGAATTTGCAAATGAGTTCTTTTTCACTCCAGACAATCTGTGAGCTCCACCTTAGCTCCACAGGTAGCAAAAGATGCACTTCAGCCCGAGAATCATTGCAGAAAGCAAGCTGGTGGTGTAATATTAGAAAGAGTAATGTGGGGCATAAGGAGAGTCACTCTGCATGTCTTGTGGGGCCACAAATGATCAGTTCCCAGCAACTGTAACATATCAGACTTTGGGACTGAGTATATTATATTAGGCATAGCAGTGGAACATAACTGGAACCTGGGGAGACGGTCAAAGGTTGGATAATGTCATTATTTTTCCGCATTTTCAGGCATTATCTTTATTATGAAATGCAGATTAGTGTCATATATGAGGGCAAAAGAGAGAACACAGCCAAATTGTAACATTAAATGAATTATGGAATAGATGGCTTAACAATTTTTCAGAACCCTGTAGTACTGAGTTTAAGCTAAAATTATTTCCATCAAGGTTGCAAAATCTCTCAGCCTGCTGGAGGTGAAGCTCAAAGCAGGAACACCCTGTAGACCTTTTAGAGAAGAATGTAGTATCACAATCAGAATTCGATACTAGTCCAAAAATGAGCCATTTTCTTTAGAATTCCTCAGTGAGGGAAGCTAAAAGCACTAGAAGTTGGTCAGTGGTATGTAACAAATTTCACTTACTTCTTGTTCCCATGTACTGCAGAAGAAAGTTAGCTGGTTTTAAACTTGTTATAGGTTTTTATAGTAATGACAGTAAAGAAAGCTGGAATGATACAGTAAATGCATTCCAGATTCCCACATATTTTGTGAGTGGATAGGCTTTATTATATTTGAAAAAATGTACCTATGTATACTCCGAATAAAGAAAACCTTTTTCTTTCTCTTTTTTCAGAATAATAGGTATATGCACAGAGAGTCAATAGACTTCTGATTGGCATATGCACTTACAAGATTGACAAGATTTTTTGCTTTACTACTAGTTTTGCTAGAACTTAGATTGGAAAGGTCTGATTTCTTCATTCTCAAACCTGTCAGTAAGAAAAGGATAATAGTAAGAAGGAACCCTATCATTTTGAGAATACAAAATGGAGTTTGCAGTATCTGAAAGAGAATGTAGCCTTTTCAGAAGAAGGAGTAATTATACCGTGAAAGGTGGCAATTAAAGCAAAGTAATATTACCTAATCATCAATAAAGTAGTTGAAAGATGATGACTGAGATATGGCCTTTTTCATTCACAAGAACTTCACCTGAACGCCAGACTTAAGGTAGTTATCATCTTGATTGGAAACTTAAGTTTCAGTTGAGCTTTTCACTTCTTCAGAGAACCATTGCCATTTATATCTTCTGGTCACACCACATATCAAACCATGGTTTGTTTAATCATTTATTTATTCACTTGATCTGCCCATCTCAAATATATGACTAGGACAGCTCACAGATTTAAAAACATCTAAAAAACACAATCAATAAACAAGGTACAGGAAAACAGTACAAATGCAATAACTCCTAAAACCAAATGAAAAACTTAATTAAAACCAAAAACAACATAAAGCAGGCATATACAAGTCATGGTTCAATCAATATAACCATCTAACAGATTCCAAACCAGATAACCAAATCCGCAGGCCCATTGACACTACTGTGTCTTTAGAGCCTTTCAAATGGCAGAGCTGCCTCCAATCCAAGATTTGAGGGGATGCTCAGGCGGATGCTGTGGCAGAAAAGATCTTTATAGCCTGGGTCCTATCAGATGACATTTCTTAATGATCAGTATCTATAACATACTCTTTCTGCCAGACCTCTGTGCCTATCCTCTTTCCATGTAGATGTTACCTGGCAAGAGAGAGTCCCTCAAATAATCCTGCCCCAATATAGATTATTTACTAGCACCTTGGATTGAATCTGGAAGTAGCCTGTGGAGCAGAAGTGCATTGTGTACTGAACCTAACTGCTTGTACCACTTCATTTTGCAACTGAAATTTCTGGATGTTCTTCAAAGGCAGCCTAATCTAGAAGAATTACATGTATATATCAAACAGGTTGAGATAATATAATACTTTAAACTGAAAGCTAGTATCATGCACTGGCTTCCAACCACGTAGAGCCACTAGTCAGGTGCTCAATGTCCTTTTGGGTATTACATGCTATAAATTGCCCAGAGTCGTTGAATACAAGATAGGCAAATAAATTTCATAAATAAATAAATACTTCTTTGGGGAAAATGCAAGTAAGATGGGAGAAAACACTTTGGATTAGTCTGTAGAGACTTAGGGGGGTACTGAGGGTAGCAGGAAGGGAGCAAAGCAGCAAAGCAGTTTTACAATTATTACAAAGACTGTTAAAATTGAAGTGAATTTAATATTGTATTAATTTTGTTGCTTTGGCTAAACTGACATAAAACCCCACAATTACTCATTTTTGCCATTATTACTGTTTCCAACCAACTTTAAAAAAATATTCCAAAAAGCTTTCATGTTTGTACCCATCTCATAATGATGGTAGAAACAATGTTTTCTACACTTAGAACTTTCCCTCAAATCATGACCACAAATCCATGTGACCCATATGATAAGAGAGATGCTTAGATCATCTAATTGCCTGCCTCTTGAGCATGACTGTTGACTACTCAAGTTCCTGCTTCTTGTAGTTAGGGAAACACAAAGAACTCTATGTGGACATAGTGAAAAAGAGCAGTGACTCAGCATTTGTCCAAAAATGGCACTTAATTATTTCTGCATTGCTTCCTTTTAATACTGTGATCAGCTATATTAAAGAACTTATGAACATCAAAATTGGATCATTTATAAGGACTTACTAAAAATAGTTAGCTACAAAAGCATTTTATTTATGGTAAAAAGACATATTTGAATACTTTTGCCTGATTCTCTTGTCTCTTTGTAAATATGTAAGCTAAATAAATATGAAGCAAATTCCTTAGAACTGTGCTTTGCAAACTATGAAGAAGCTGCCTGAGGAGTTATTGGTAATTGCTACAGAAGGTGTTTTCCCCAAATTTTCCCCTAGAATAATTTTGTCTGTATATTGATTAGAGAAGATGGGGAAGACTACCTGAGCCACGTACTCTTTCATGTATTGTTCTAGAAGATAAAACCTAAAAAGATACTTCTTAAGTGATCACTAACTTGCCTCGTCAACAGTTCCTTTTGTTAACCAGTACAGTAGAACCTCTGGTCACGAACGCTTCTGACCATGACCAAATCTGGTTCCGACCAAAATATTCATAAAATTTTTTAATCTGGTCACAAACACATACTCGGGTGGTGATGACCCCTGACCCAGAAGTTCCTGAAGATGAAACATTAGAAGGCGAAGAAATCACCAAAGTTATGGAATGAATTATTGTTGTGACCAGAGGTTCTACTGTATTAGAAAAGGCGCTGGTAAATTAATTCTGTTATGGCCTGGTTCACTCATTATTATAAACCATTATGCTTAACAGTGACTGTTAAAAAATATGTCATGTTTACCTGAGCTTACAAACTCAGAGCTGAGTTTGTACTATATGCTAAATCATACTGTACTGTCCCATACCACATACCATACCATGCCATACTCCTGGATTATGTGGAACTCAGTATTTTAATCTCTGTTGGAAGCCTGGTTGAGCCCTACGTAGCTGGGGTGCATGATAGGGTTGCTCTCAAGCAGTCTTTCCAAATGTATTTGTCCATGGTGGTTGCTTGCTTTACTGATGAGCTTTGGGAGATGAAGTGCCTACCAGGAAACTTGGATAAATGCTAGAGGGAAACAAGGAGTGAAGAGGATCAGAGATGAACCAACACAGGTGAAGGCCCAAATTCACATTTCTACCATGATAGTGGTACTTCTTTCTAATCACTTCTTCATATTATTGCCTCCTTAGAAAGCCAGATGTGCAGTAAACTGCACTAAAGAGTGAGTTGGTCTTTTGGGCTCTCGCATCCTGCAAGATCATATTCTTGTGAACACTTTGCTAAATAGTTTGGGGACAATATTGCTCATTCCCAATCTTAAACTAGGTGCTAAATTTTATGCAATGGCAGCTAAAGACTTGATAGATCATCTGTACACTCTCTTTAAAAAAAGCATTTCTTGACCCAGGCACCTTAGATAACTTTTGGCTAATCTTCAATGTCCCATTCTTTAGTAAAGATGTTGATGAAGGGTGCCAGTCCCATTCAGACTAATCAATCTCCAAAAATATAACCTCTTTTGTAATTTTTATGTAAGCAAATTCTCTTCCAATCAATTTTTTGTATAGCTTAATCTAATTGCCCCAACTTGTGCATGGGCCATACAAGTGCATTGGATTTCAAAAGTTATTTTGTTATATTGTTGATTTTTGTCTATACTGTGTTATAGTTTTATTGTAGACTTGTATTATACTTAGATAGAAGCCTATTCCAAATAAAAATAGTAGTAGTAGTAAATACTCCACTACTCCCAGTCATAATCATTCTAAGATGTCTTTCCCAATGCAGTCTTCCCTAATCTTGCATCCTTCAGTTATGTTGATTTACCACTGTCATCATCTCCAGCCAAGAATCATGACCCACACAGGGTAACAGGATTTGTTAGATTTCAACTCCTAATAGGCCCAAGCAAGATCCATTGGTCACAAATGCGAGTGTTAGAAATAACAGGTCAAAGATTTTCTATCAATAGAAGTAGCTTGGTTTGAATAAGTGTTTTTTTCTATTTTTTCCAAGTCAAAGTCAGCATGACGTTTGGTGATTTACCTAGATATATCCATAAGTATGAAAGTAAATTATTTCTACATTTTTGGATGGTTTTTCCCCCCACCTCTTAGCCACCTCTTAACCTTCCTAGCTAATCCTAATTTCAAATACTAGTAGGTTTTACCTTACTTAATTTCCAAGACTAGCCAAGATTGGATAACTGTTGCTACTAGCTGGGCTAATTATAAATGTCCCTATCATAGTACTGAGGAAGACATAGTTAGAATCAGTTCTATCATAATCATAGTTCTCTCCCTCTTGCAAATAGGGATAATTGGTTTAAAGTTGATCACAGCTATTTGAGAAAAATGAATAATGAAATCATAGAGATGGAACAGGCCATAGAGGATGTGGTCCATAGGCAACTGTCTGTAAAGGAAATATTTTCTGTTCTAGTTATGGTTCTGTCACTCAAACGCCATCTTGTTTCATGGGACAAGAATGGTTGTGATAGGAATGAAATGGTCCAGAAAACTGAACCATTTTATCTGGCTGTTTTTATCTGGCTGTTTCTCAGTGCTAAGAAAATAAGAGTCAGTTGAGGGCCAGTTTGGTCTAGTCTAGTGAATAAGGCACTAGCCTAGAAACCAAGTACCATGAATCCTGCCTTAGGCAAAAAAACTGCCTGAGTGACTGCGCCAGGCACTCTCTTTCAGCCCAACTCACTTCACAGGGTTGTTGTGGGGAAAATAGGAAGTGGAAGGAGTATAGATTAAAATATCTTTTAAAAAGACAGCAAACAAAGAAAAAAGTGAATAAGATGAAAGGCAAACCTTTTAGTGTGGTGAATCAGTACAAATACTAACATAAAGATTTAAAAAGCAGGTAAATGGCAGGAGAGAAAGGTAACCAGTGCTCTTCTATGCAAGGCAGCGTTGGGAAAAAGAAATGAGATGCAAGGGCAGAAGCCAAGAAAAGGGGTAGCAGAGAGAGCAGCAGAGCTTAGAGTGCAAGGAATGGGAGAAATGCAGGATATAGTTCTTTTGGGGGCTGTGTCAATGGACATATTCAGTTATCCAGGTCATGGTTGTCCCAAGGTGCTTTTTCTTCAAAAGGCAGCTGGACTGTTTTTCCTTGAAGATGTTTCACTTCTCATCCAAGATGTTCTGACTCTGGTTCTTTGGGGGTTGCATCTGCAAGTTGTCCACTGAAGATTTAGAAAAAGGTGTCCTGATGCTGGTGTTCTGATTTGCACATTAGGTGCAGAGAGAGCAAATCCCAGTATTCTCAACTGGGAAAGATGATTCTAACTGAAAGTCACTGGGTATTAGGGAAGTCTGCTTTTTAAATGTGCCGCACAGGACAGGTTTCAAAAACTGAAGGTATTCTGCAGTTGGGTTTTTGTTTTTGGATGTTTTTTTTAATACTACCATTGGAGGAAACTCTTGCACAAGCAATTTAGTCACAAAATTATGCATATACATATACTTTCTTAAAGGGCATTGCATACTTCGGTCCCATGCCTGAAGGTAAAAGATGTGATGTCTGCAAAAGTTTCTGACCTCATTCTCCTTGGAATGCTATGCACTGCTTGCATCACACGAAAAGTAACATTTAGACCAAGGATATTTCACTAATAAGTAAAAAGTATGTATGATTACTTATGAAACACCTCTATTTCCTAATGACCTTGTGGTGCTGTTCCTACCTAGCGGCAAAATGTCTGATGTTTCAGACAAGACAGGGAAATATTTCAGAAATGTAGATTGGTAATGTGATCCTGTCTTCTTTAGGACTCATTTATACACTAGCAGCCCATAAACAGGATTTAACACTGTCCAAGAATTTGGTATAGAAAGAAGAGAAGCCACATCAGGCATAACATGCTGCATTTCATTGTGCTCATTGCTACAAGGGAAATTTTGCTTGTTAAATATGTTTAGTCTGGGAGATAGAGATGTGGAAAGTGAAAATTGGCTTCACATTATTCCGTCTTCCTAACAGAACCAGTTCTTCTATCTCACAGTACTTGCATGCCAGTTACTGGTATATTAATAAATGATGAAAATGAAATCATAGGTTTCAGTGATAGCCTTTTGCAATACCTTTCTGTTGTAGAGCTCTACAAGGAAGTATTTAGCTATATGACATCAAGTGTGAAATGATGACAATAAATACTGAAGAGCATTAAAAAACCTGGAAATATCACAAACTTAGAATTTTGTAGGAAGCAAAAATTTTGCTTTTTGGCCACAGATAGGTAAAAAGCACTGCCTGTAGTTATTTCATTTTCAAACTCTGAATAGTTTGGGTTAGGTAATTTGAAAAGGTGTCTTAATAACTACCCAGCGCTGCTGGCAGCCAGGTGGCATATAAAGAATAATTTCATTTAACTTAATAATCTGTTTTAGATGCTATGCTTGTTTTAATTAATGGTATAATTTATGTATTATTTTTACTACAATGCAGATCCTAAAATCATCTTCCAAAGTACTTTTCCATGGACTGCCTAGAGAAAAATGACATTTTTCAGTAATGGTACCACATTTACAAAAACATTTATTTTATATAAACACACATGCACAGACATAAAAATTAACTAATAGAAACTAATGCAAGCTTTAAAAAATAAAAGGTTAAAAAAAATAGAAACTGCAAAAAAAATGGAATAGGAAACAATAAAAATATAATAAAAACAAGAAATATATAAACAAATGAGTTCCCCCTCCACCACAAATATAAACAATTTTAGTAACTTATCCCCTTCTGTTAAAATACAACAAATGCTGTTCTTTCCATATCTCATCTTTTATTTATAAATAAATCCATAAACCTCATTATTTTAGTCCTGATGTCAGCAAAGTCCATTAAGAGTTAATAACATCTCTGTTTTAACCTTGATCAAATAAATCAACTTCACATTTCTTCCTTTAATTTTTAACAATCTTGATCTTTAGTCCTTCCAAATAATGTCCTAGAACTTGATTTATTTTCATTTTTTTCTTGTCCTTTCTCCCAAAATTCTTCAAAATTTTAACAAGCCTCTTTTCTAAATCTGATATAAAAAAAATCATGTCATTCTCTTGGTTTGTTATTTGCGTATCCCTTTTAATTATTAACACATCAGTAGATTTGGGGTGGGTGGGTGTATGTGACATCTTTTTCTTTGTCATTCTTTTAGCCTGTCATTTTAAAATCCACTTTCAAAGTCTCAATTTGTCAGGTAAAACTATTTCCTCTTCCATAACATCTTTTAAACACTATCTACTGAAGCAGACGCTCTTAAAATTAACTTCTGAGGCCATTGTTCAAAATATCCCTCAATATGTCCAGCATTGAAACATTTGGCTTCATTCTGCATTTGTAAGTTAATTTGCATGTTCTCCTTTAATTCTCCTTCTAGTTCCTCTAGTGTCCAATTTTTAAATTCTTATCTTATTAATTTTTTTAAGAATTAAAAACAAATCATTTTCCCATTGAAAGGATTCTTATTTCCAAAATCTTATTTCAAATTTATCTGGGACCTTTATGCATTTGTAATTTTCAAAAATTAAAGTTTTACTCACCCTTCTGCTGTTTATCCAAAAAAAAGCTAGGCCCTTAAACTTACCTTACCTTTTAATAAGAATTGAAGGAAACTAACTTGGTGCTGTAAAACCTGTTGATCCAGAGGTTCCTAACAGCCAAAAAGGAGTTAACAAGCAATTTCCAAAAGATATTAGAAAAGAAGTATGCAAATCCAGTGTCCTTTCAAACATGCTGGCCACAGTTTGAGTAAGATGATTATTCCCTCATATATTAGAGCTCTAAACCAATCAGAAACTTTTGTCTTTATTTTATTTTTATTTTATATTTTGTTTTGTTTAACTTTTATATAGCTGACCATCTTATAACAAATTCTAGTGGTTCCCAATCAAAATGTTCTCTTGTTGTACCCCTCATGAGAAACAACTGTATGGTGCATGGTGGGCAATCTCAAGTCCTCTCCTGCTCTGGGTTTATCAAAGAGGCAATTATTCACCAGCTGTTCATTCCACTGCTGTTGTTTGCTCTCTGAATTTACTCTTCCTTCCTCAGAAGTGAAACACTTGTTCAAGAAAGTTTCACTGATATCTAAGTAGTTTTCTCACTGTTGTTGTTGGCAAGGAAAGAGTTTTTATTTTCCCAGCATTTCAGGATTTTTGGTACTTATTGACCCTCCACGTTTTGTTCTGTTTTTTTTCCTATCAACTTTAGTTTGTATCATGCTTGTTTTACCTTTAATTCATATTGTAATTTATAGTTTTTAATGTTGGCTTAACACAGTTTGGTGTAGTGGTTTAATGCACCAGGCTAGAATCTGTTCTGCTTGGACATGTAGCCATCTGGATGACTTTGGACCAATCGTTTTTTCTCAGCTCCAGGAGGATGACAGCGGCAAGTCACCTCCGAAAATCTTGCCAGTAAACTGCAGGAACTTGTCCCTCTAGTCCAGGGGTATCAAACTCAAGGCCTGCAGGACGAATCCAGCCCGCTGGGTGCTTAGACCTGGCCTGCGGGAAACAGCAAAGGACTGGCCTGCAGTACTTCTGGCAGTGAAAATGGAGCTGGGGGGGGCACATGCCAGAAACGGAGCTCAGGAGCCCGTTTTCATTGGCAGAGCACTCAGGCCTCCACAGGCGCCCTCAATATGAGTGACATTGAGCTGGCCATGCCCATTACGGGCCCCCAAGGTCAAACGCAACCCTGATGTGGCCCTTAATGAAATTGAGTTTGACACCCCTGCTCTAGTCACTAGAAATCAATCTTGAGTAACTGGATGATAACTAAGTAACTTGCATTGGTTTGACGAATTACAGTACCCAAGGAAGTTTGCTAATGGTAAGACTGGGTAATAAGTTTGTAAACAAAGAAGTATAATAAAATTAGGTTTCTGACCAACTTGTTCTTCAGAACATAGTGCTAATAATGTCAAAACTAGGAATTCAAAGTGCATGCACATCATGTAGGACTTCTCCTTTCTAAAAGATGGTGCTTTGCATTCCGAAAATTCCAGTTTCAGTTTCTTGAATCTCAAGTTAAAAGATCTATTAGCAAGGGTTAGGAAGCAATACTGCCAGAAACTCTGGACAGCAACTGCCAGAGAAAGCCGTTTTCGCCTCAGAGAATTATAGTGCCTTCATAGCTTTACCCAGCCATTATTTGGATGATACAAGGTCTGTCCTTGTTATTGTTATTTTAACACAGTGGTTGGGTGATTTCAGAAGATGCCATAAGTTGTAGCGGAGAAATGATAAAGAATGGATAAAGAAATAATTTCACTGCAATATAAGACAAATTTCCTTATTCCTACCTAACTTGGTCCTACATATTTTGGTTCACACACATTGGAAAATAATACCATTCAGGGAAAATCTTCATCAACTATTTTCTATCATGCTGTTGCTGCTGTTACTAGACATGTTAATGCATCTGACTAGTTGACTGACAGTTCTTGGAACTTTGAGCTCAGAAAATTATTATTATCTTTCCCTTTCCTTCTCAATATACTCATCAAAGCCAAGCGGTGGAAAGCTCTTGCATTTTAAATTCAGTTTTTAATCAAGGATGGAAAACCAGTGATCTCCTAACATTGTGAACTACAATTCCC
The DNA here is from genome assembly GCA_032468155.1 of Oxyrhabdium leporinum. Taxonomy (NCBI): domain Eukaryota; kingdom Metazoa; phylum Chordata; class Lepidosauria; order Squamata; family Cyclocoridae; genus Oxyrhabdium; species Oxyrhabdium leporinum. The sequence continues at coordinate 45,212 of JANHFL010006579.1, read as the reverse complement.
AGGATCCACTTCATCCATAACAGGCAATAATGCTCAAAATTCAGTAACATCTGTAGGCCCATCCATCTGTCTAGAAAATGATTCAGCTTGAAAAGCATATATCGGAAAGCAATACAGCTGCATTACAATCCAGCTATTCAGGTTTCTTTACTTCATTATATAGAATTGGTAACAGATTTGTAAAGGAATTAACTGGAAAGTGTAATTTTAAGAACCCTCTTATTTAAGCAAGCCCAGCCTTTCCGTAAAACAGTTAGTATGCTGTAAGCAAGGATGACAGTATTTCATCTTGGTACTGCAAGTCATATGTTTAATTGGAAATGATTTCAGTTTATTTCTGCAATGTCCTCACCAAGCAAGTAGCACATGACTATTTTGTAAGCTTCTTGTACCTGGGGGATATTTGATAAGGCTCTCAGGATCTGTATTGTAAGCAGATGGAGCACTCTGGTCCAATAGGAGAAGCTTCTGCAGTGGCATCATCCACAAGAGTAAGGATGGAATGATTACTGCTGGCTTGTCAGACCATACTGGTAATGAAAGATTCATGAGGAGATGATGTTTTATACTGCTGCCAAGTCACAAGTGTGATGTGAACTAATCGATACAATTCACTCTCCTGGAAGAAACTAATAGAGTGTGTTGATAAGAGATAAAATGTTTTAACATCTCAGATATAGAACCAAGCATTCTTCCAGCCTCAGCTTTTAAGAAATTGTGCTATTTGGCGTGCAGTTGCATAGGAATATTAGAAGTAGCCTGCATCTGATCATAGGAGGTCTTGTGTGATATACTTCTTAATTAGTATGTAGCAGATTAAGGGCTTCATGCAAGGAAAATCCCTGTGAAACATTACTCTAAAGTGCTTATAACTATTGCTGCCAATCTCCATTTTACCATAGTGTCAGCCCTATAAGGGCAAGACTAAGCAACAATCATTGTGTAGACCTAAAACAACCTTCCAAGAATTTGTGAGATCAGAAATGCTAAATGAATAAATGAATAAAATTTAGGCCAAATGAACCCACGACCAAGCACTATTCCATGATCATATTATATATCCTCTTTCATCCAACTGGTAGAAAATTCTAGAGACAATGATATATGGATTTAGTTTCCTTTAGATGTTTTGAGGACTTGTGCTCTCCCCCCCCCCCAGTATTTGATTTATATACATACATGAGGAAGCAAAAAAGATGTCTGTTTCTACCAGGTACCATATGATTCCCATGCAGAGTCATTTGCATGCCAATTTTTAGTTGAATAGCTTTCTTTGTTAGAAAAGATATTTACTCCAAGTCCAAATAAAAAACCACTACCACAAGGAGGCCCAAAATCCTTGAAGCTGCCCATTACCAATTGATTATGTATATATACCCAGTCATCTGATCGTTCACAAATAATCTTCCTGACCCAGAAAATTATCCTATTTATTCTGACTTCATGAAAATAAAGACCTGGAATTTCACTATTCAGATGACATTAATTTGAAACATTCCATGGTCTTTTTATAGTCCAAAATAAGTTTATTGTTTATGACTAAGTCAGTCTGAAGCCATTCAATCTTTAGCATAGTTAGATGTAATCAAATAGATGAAAATCCTGTCAATTTATAGCAGAAATGAAATGGGATGATCCAATGTATTATGTTTATCTTTTAGAAGACGTCCTGAGACTCTTCCCTTTCCAGGATTCATAGGATAGTTGTCAGACAAATCACAACTTGTGTATACGTTGTGATTTGTTTGGCATACAAAACAATTGTTGATCCTGTGGATCCTGAAAAGGGAGGATTCTCAGAATGTCTTCTAAAAGCAAAGAACACTGAGATCTCATTGGATCAAGTTGCTTCCAGTCTTGGCTACACGCTAGAGCAGGGGTGTCAAACACAAGGCCCGGAAGCCAGATTTGGCCTGTGGGATGCTTAGATTTGGCCCATGGGGCTGCCCTGTAAACACCGAAGGACTAGCCCATGGTGCCTCTGCCAGCAAAAATGGAGCTCAGGAGGGCCACCTGCAGCCTTCCTGGACTCCATTTTTTGCTGCAACGGCCTCCTGCAGCCCTCTGCCAGCGAAAATGGAGTCTAGGGAGGTCATCGTGGCCAAAAACAGAGCCCAGGCTGGCCACATGCGGCCTCCCTGAGTTTCATTTTCGCTGGCAGAGGGCTGCAGGCCATCGTGGCCAAAAACGGAGCCTCAATGAGTGATGTTGAACTGGCCACGCCCATCCTGGCCATGCCCATCCCACCCTCCTGAGGTCAAACACAACTCTGATGTGGCCCTCAATCAAGTTTGACACCCCTGCGCTAGAGGCTTCTAGAGTTTATAAAGCTTTGGCATAGATTGGTCACAGGCCATGCTACAGATGAGAGAATCTTTTGCTAGGCAAGATAAATTAAAAGGTCTGAATGACATGCAGTCCAGTAGACAATGGAGCCAGAATGCTGTTCCTGTAACAACTGTTCCCCGGATTCACTACCAACATGATTGTCTTTCCTTAAGAAAAAAAGGGCTGATCTTCTCTGCTTTTATTTTTGCAGAGTCATTTCACTTCTTTGAAGATTCCAAGCCAGCTGGGTAACCTTTAGCCAGTCATCTCTCTCAGCCCTAGAAAGGAGGCAAGGGCAAACCACTTCCAAAAAATCTTGCCAAGAAAACTGTGTGGATTAGTCAAGACATTTACCAGGAGTCAAAAATGGGCTCAAAAGTACATACACACACAGACACACAAAACCCCCACGCTGCAAAACGTATTGCCTGATACCGAGCACTAAACAACTTGGACAGCTTTTGCTGGAAAACAGGAGGGAAAGGATGAATTTCTTTTTACTTCAATCTGGGGATCTTTATTGTTGCAGCCACTGTTTGGCTCTGTTTCTCTGGTCTGCAGTGAAACTGTTCATTAAATTAAGAGAGTTTTTGTCTTTAGCAATGTGAGAAAGCTTGAAGGTAATCACTGTGCTTCTGACTTCTGAGGAAACGTAGTTTATATATAAATAGCCCTGATAAAATGCAGAGCGTGTTGGTTAGACTTGTAATTTTACATTTGCTATTTGTAACATGAATGCAGCCATTAATAAGTGGGAGACACTCTCATTGTTGCATAGAGTTTGAAAACAGAACTTTTAGTTCTGGTAATAGGAGCCTGTAATTGCCTAAGCAATGACACAGAGCTTGTTCATCACTCTCCCTGCTCATCAGACTCATTTTTGCTTACAATTTCTTGTAAAGCTTTACGACTGTAAAGTTGCCTTAGCCGTACATGTGACAGAGTGACTGAAGTGCACTCTGAGATCATACTGTTTCTACTGGAGAGAGGAACCTGTTTTGATTACAAAATCTTCAACTTCTGGAGAAAGAAGTGCTCACTTTTTTACAGAGTTGGTGCTGCTGAGCTCATTTTAAACGAAGTGCTGGACGTGCTACAGCACAGAGGAAAGAGAAACGGGATTAGCAGCAGAGTGATGCAACACAAAGTTTCTTCCTTGGACAAGGTCCTGTCAAGTGATGGTCAAGCAAGACACCTTTTCTTAGAATCTCCTGAGTTATGCTATTGACAGGGGAAGTCCCTTTATGGCTCAGTGTCTAAGCTATGGTTTTGTCCGTAGCTGCTTGTTTTCAGAGAGTTCCACAAGTGCTGCTAGCAATGCACAACTACACTTTTCTTCCAGTTAATTACATTAACGTGTTTCTTCTTAGAAAGTTAATGTTTAATAATCCCTGACACAATTGTCTTTTACAGTAATCTACTGACATTATGGCTTCAGCCCCCAACATTTCTAGTTACAGACTCCAAATGCTGTGAAAAACTCTGCTCCAGAGGCCCTGACAATTAGAGTCTATTCTGCCTAGGATGTGGGAGGTTCACATCAAGTGTATTTGCATAAATGATAACATTGTTTGCTTAATGTTAATGTGTGTGTGTGTGTGTGTGTGTAGTTGTGATTTTGTCATTATCATTTGTTATAAACATGACTGAAACCAGGTATCAGCAGTCTTTTTGGGGTAGTGGATTGGGTAGAATAGATACCATTGTTGGTAGGGTTAAGCATAAAATACGCATTTATCAGAAGACTTTTTGGAAAGATTGTTCTGAGCCATCTCACTAACGGCCAGGATGTCCCCTAGCAGTAGAGCTTCCCTTGCCTTCCCTCTGCTGGGGAGGAGAGCTCACTGAAGAGGCATTAGGCTTTAGCTATACACTTCGTATCTTTTAAGGAATCTCCGTTTGTAAAAAAATGGATTCTTAGAAGAAACAACAGTAGGACAAGTATCCTGGCTTGATCAATGTTCCCCTACCTGGTGCCATTAAGATATATTTGATTGTAACTCCTGAAACTCCCAGCACCATGATCATTGGATGGGAAATGATGGTATTAAGGATGCCCATCTCCATATAATCCAAGGTATTTACTGCCACAGGGATGCAGTGACACAGTTCCTAAAGGAGATTTCAAAGGGAATATGCATAATTTGAGAAGACCAGCAATGGCTTACAGCCATGAAGGTGTTCTTCTCTTTTATTTCTGGATCAAAAGCAGTATGCCTCTGCGTTCCTGTTGCTGGGAAACCTAAGTGGATAGGTTAGCTTTATCCCTTATTTTACAGAAGGCATTCATTGGAAAACGCCTTCTATTTTCAAGGACTGTGTATCAATTTGAGTGTAAAGAAATGACAGCTGAAGAGGCCTTGAGGTGTTGCCCATTACTAGCTAGAAAATGGACTGAACTGGCATATAGGTATTTGCTTTCAGTCTTTCTCAATGTTTGTCTATTTTTTTTCCTATATTGACATCTGTTGGAAAAACTGAGCATCTTCAAATGTTACAGACGTTTTGTCTTCTTCTCTAGCAAGAAGCCATTCTATCCATACAGGAGAATTATTATAGGCATCTAGTTGACCACTGGAGAAAATAGGAAGCTAGCGTTCTTTGGTTTTAAGTTTCTTGTGGTTCAATAGATGACTTAGTACACATATTGTTACTTCATCTTTGAGTCTTCAACAGAGCCCCCCAAATGGTTTTGAATATTAAAAGCATACAATTATGATAATTAAAAATAAAGAATGGGATAAAAAATAGAGTAGCAGTCAAGAATTTAAACTAACTTTAATCTAAAGATTAATCTACAAGAGGGGATCAGGATCAATAACCAAGCAAATGAATGACATTTCCAGAGACAACAGTATGTGTGGGAAAACAGGATAGAAATGCAGAGTGATTACAAGTAGTCCTTGACTGACAACAGTTCATTTGGTGACCGTTCAAAGTTATAATGGCATTGAAAAATGTGACTTATGACCATTTTTCACAGGACCTTTGTGGCATCCCCATGATCATGTGATCAAAATTCAGATGCTTGGAAACGTCTTCCTACTTATGACCGCTGCTGTGTCCCAAGATCATGTGATCACTTTTTGCAACCTGACAAGCAAAATTGATGGGGAAGCCAGATTTTATTTATTTTTTATTTATTTTTACATTTATATACCGCCCCATTCCGAAGACTCGGGGCGGTTTAAGATTCACTTAACAAGCAGGTTATTAACTTATCAAGTGCAATGATTCACTTAACAATTCTGGCAAGAAAAGTCATAAAATGGGGCAAAATCCACTTAACAAATGTTTCACTTAACAACAGAAATTTGGGCTCAATTTTGGTCATAAGTTCAGGAGTACCTGTATCGTGTTATTCAAAACTAGATTGACTTAGTACTGTCACGTATCTCAGACTCGGTGTAAGACAGCTGTGTATATTAATATGATGTATGTCTACCTGTGGCGTTTCCTTGTCCCCTTAGATTGTACTGTGAAACTTGCATAAAACTAAGGAACTTACAAGATGTGTCATAAAAGGATAGATGTCAACCTTTCCTTTTGCAATCCTTGTCCTTCCTTTAGCCTCTGCTTACTCACACTTGCCCCTTGTTCCTCTTCCTTGTCTTTTGCTTCATTTAAAAAAAAAATGGCTGGAGGGCAGAAGTCACTCTGAAATATATTTGAAAGCCCCAAATGTAACAATGATCTTGCAGAATTATAACATTACAGGATTGGGTAAATACTATTATCCTGAATTTATAACGCATATAGCTTCCCAGTTTGTCTGTCATGGTGTCCTTTGATTTTTAAAGGTTCCTAAGGCACATTTCTTCAATCTAGTCCCCGTTGGATATTGGATTCCCACATCATCTTCACAGGATCCTGGAATGCCACTTTTGGACTGTGAGAAGCAACTGCTTGAAATGCAGAAATGAGTTGGGCTGATTCTGTATGAGTATGGCATTTCTCTCTGGAAGTCTTTATAAAGACTACTGTGTCTCTGCCATTAAAGAAGTGCAAACTTTTCAAGTCAGGAAACTCAACTAATAATATGATGGTGCCTCTGTACTTAATAATGTTTCCCATCATATTAAATGATTCATTTTTTCAACAACTTTTGGAACAGCATTCAAGGAAGGGTTCTGAATGTCTGGAATAAAAGATTAGGAGACAAAATCCTTACCAGGTTCATTCAATCAATTTGACCAGTTACCTCAGTGTGCAGTTACTTTTTGTGGCACTTAAAAATACAGCAGTTTGTAAACGACTGAAAGCAAAAACTGTCTATTGAATATCAAGAGAATAGTTCAGTTAAAGTTGTTTCACTTAATTTGGTCAATTCACTGAGCAGCTTTGAATGGAGGAAGTGGCAAGACACTCAAGAGTCAGAAGACAAATCTTAAAGAAAAGAGGTTATGCACAAATATGGCCAAATCAGATGATTCCCACATCGCTTTCTGTGCAGTTCAAGTGTTTACTAATTGAACATTGGCCAGGAGAACAACACACATGCTGCCTTCTAAATCTTCTGATTTATGGCATGTCTTTAAGGTGGCAACCTTAAATAGCTTTAACAGTCATTCACCTTTAGCAGGAGGCCATAAAGGCCAAGGTGAGATTTTGATTGGGAAATGGCCCTTCCTGTCTGTAGGAAAGTAACTCTCATTTGTAGCCTTTCATTTCCACAGTTAACCTATTGATGAAAATGTTTTAATTAGTAGTGGTAGGAGCTGTTTATCTTAAAGCAGCCTGGTTCTCTGAGATACAGAAATCTCTAAAGTGACACTTGGGTGGCGACTATAGAGAATGTAGTTATGAGACCTCAAGCTAAGTTATTTTTATTTTAAATGATTGGACATCACTCTTCAGATAGGTGTGTTAGAATTTTAGATTTCTTTGTAGCGTAACCACCGTGATTTTCACTTCCAATACTATTTTACACTGGTATGCTTATCATTTCTGAACTGTGCTGTTTGTTTTTTGGGTGTTCGAAGAACAAAAAAGAAAGGGATTGCTCTTGCTATGTTATATATGCTCTTTGTCATCCATAAAACACAAGAGCATCCAGAATTAGACTCTTGAAGAGCCATTGAATAAGATGTTGCAATTGCCTTTAATTTATATATTATTGTTATATTGTTGACATTGATTTATACAGAATAATTTCTATTAACTTGCTTGTACTGCACATACTAACTTTTAAAAAAACTACTATTATAACTTATATTCAGACATGCTGTGCCCTATCCTAGGTTAGCGGAGGCTGAGAATTTGATACCCTTTCAACTTATAATTCCAGCATGAAATTGTTATCCTAAGTGTAGGCAACTTCATACATTCCAGATGTTTTGGACTTCATCTCCCATCAAGCCCAATCAGTATGGCCAATGACAGGAAATTGTGGGAGCTGCAGTGTCCAACATCTCTGATTCCCGGGTTGCCTCCTCAGACTTCCAGTAACATGTTCTGGGTCCTGGGATACTTTCTTAATATCTTTTAAGACCCTTCTGAAAACATAAGCAAAACAGCACCAAGTGGATAGGGACTTGTTTTATTTTTAATGTCATTTATTAGCTGTTCTTCCCTATTTGAGTCCATTGGATCTCTATTTAAAAACAGAGTGCATGTCTTACTTTTATAAACATGGCCCATGTTTTTAACAGTAGTGGTGAAATTGCTTGGCGTATTTCTTTCTTTTCTTTATATGCAGTACTCAGCCCCAAGGAGGCATGCCTGTACATAGCCCTGGCTCCCTCCAATACAGTATTTCATTTGTGGTAAGTTTCAGCTGCAGATCTTTCTTTTTGCCTCCTCAGTATGACTGTTAGTTCTGTGGTTCAGAAGAACGTTTCTACACCAAGGACCTGTTCTCTTAAGTAGGAATGCTAGGCTGGTTTTACTTTTACATGAGTCTCAGGAACAGGGACTTCAATATCATATTGCAAAACAGAATTCAGACATTTAGGAATTCTTAGCAGGTCAACATGGTTTACAAATGGCCTCTGCTTGAGAAATTTGCTGAGAGGATCTAGTATGTCTCGGTAGAAATCTCTGGGTACTGCAAAGCATTATGGGACATGAACATTTTCTAGATCAATGTTTCATAACCTTGGCAACTTTAAGATGCGTAGAATGTTCCAGCCAACTCCCAGAATTACTCCAGCGAACTCTCATTCTGTCAGTTGAAAGCCACACATCTTAAAGTTGCCAACGTTGAGAAACACTGTTCTAGACACTTTCCATTTAAAGTAGAACAATTTACCAGTAATAGGTGAATAAGCTGATCTGTTCTCTTCTCTCTCTCCCTGCTTCAAGTCTTCCATTACTGATCTTCTGACTAATAGCTGTGGATCTTCGGGAGCAGATCCATTTTCAGGACTATTCGGTCAAAATGGTGGCCAGCAGCAACAGCACTTCCTCAGTGCCCTGCAAGAAGAGTACATTGTGAAAAATGAAATTGGTGGCTTGCTGTCTGATGTCATCTAGTAGATAAAAATAGGATTCATTTCAAAGGCACTTCAGACAAGTGTATCAACAAAGGGCTCTGTTGGAGTTCAAGAAACCAGCATTGAGTGACAATCCTAGCTTCTTTGGAAAACCCTGGAAAACACGTTGAAAAATACCCTTGCTCCCAACATATTAGCATGGGCCACAGAAGAGAAGTGTCTTTTCCTTGCAAGATGTTATTTGGTTGGCAAGAAGAGCTGATGGCTCTTGTTTTGACAGTCTGCATGGCTGTGTTTTAGGACATGCTTGCCATGGGTCATTCATTAAATCTTGTAATGTAGCAGGAGATTATAATAGACATTATAATGAACTCATTGGAGAAGTGGGAAAAAAACCCAGCACTGTGGTAAATCTATAAATACTTAGGAAAAAGCCACTATGAATGAAGGGATTATTGGAAACTATTAATGCTCATAAAAGTGTTTAAAATAAGGAAGGAGGATCCATGTGACAGTTATTTAAGGCACAGATGGATGTCATTTTTTACCACACTTCATGTCAAAACTGTCAACATGGCTTTTTAGAAATTATGCACTAAAAAGGAGAAGAGAGAGGCTTCATTGTTGTTTCAAACACTTCTGATTCAACCAAGCCCTGCCTTTATTTCAGAAACTGACAACCCAGAAGCTATTAATGCCATCAAAAATAGGCTTCTCTTGGGTACCTGCTCTGGTAGCAAAAATTTTGATGGCCGCTCACTGTCAGCAGGCAAATGGTTGAATCTAGTAGTGGTCCAGATTTTTTGCGTCCCAAATTGGTTAGCTCCAAGTTGTTCTTTGTGTCTTTACCTTCCTTTTTCTCTTTAGTTAGTGAACTGTCTGCAGCAATAAACAGCAAAACCCAGGACAAAGATTTGGCTCTTAAATGAACAGTGCAATCCTATCTTTGTCTCTCTCTGTCTTCTGAAACAGGCTTCTTTAGCTCATTGTCCTTCAGTTGGGTTGTTGTGGCTGATCTTCCAACTAATCCTATTGTGGGAAGTCCAATGCACCCAAGAACACCAAGCTGGCACAGAAGTTAAATGCACAGAATTGTTGCATTCAGTCAACAAAGATGAGCAGAAAAAGAAAACATCTGATTATCTTAAAAGAGATCCCATTTAATTATATCATTGAAAATCTAATTCCATCACCCCCTTGCAGCTTCCATATGCATTATTGTAACATATGCATTTTGTAAGGCAGATTGGAATATATTCTGCATTGCAGACACCTCAGATTACCAATTATTCTGGAAAAATACAGGTCGACTTATAATTGTTTATTTTGTGACCGTTTGAAGTTACAACAGCACTGAAAAAGTGACTTTTGACCATTTTTCTCACAACCATGATCATGTGATCAAAATTCAGATGCTTGGTAACTGATTCATATTTATGACGATTGCAGTGTCCATGGTCATGTGATCATCTTTTGCAAGCTCCTGACAATGAGGCCAGATTCACTTAACAACAGTGTTACTAACTTAACAACTGTGGCAGGAAAGGTCATAAATTGGGGCAAAACTCACTTAACAAATATTTCACTTAGCAACAGATATTTTGGGCTCAATTGTGGTCGTAAGTCGAGGGCTACAGCAAATAGACCTAGAGGGAAAGAAAAACCTAGAGACATATTATCTCTGAGAAAAAGCCAGCAGCTATTGCCAAAGAACCAACCCTCCAAACATAAAGCTCTTCTGTTCTTGCATGCTGATTCAAGCCCCACCCTATGTTGTTGCTGGATATCCCACCAGAATTTGCAATGATGCCAGCTGCCAAGAAGTGCTGAGGTGTGGAAAATGCCAAGTGATCCTTGGTGAAGAAATCACTTATTTGGTGTCTCAATCTAAATCAGGCATGTGGACAAGACTGAAACTAGAGCAGGAGCTTTCTCTAGGATCTCTTCTGAGCCCCAGGTACCTTCACTGGAAATGGCCAATGATAGTGAAGGAGGGAGGGAGAGTTTCACCTAAGACCACAGACTGAATTAAGACTGAAAACCAGATGATCAGCACCCACTATCTAAAAGTTCTTATCCATGCTATTATGAAGCGGGGTATAAAGTAGATCTGGAATCAGCTGGCTGATTTCTCTCATTTCCAAAAAGTTGTTAGGCTGTTACGCGCACACAAATACGTGTGTATACATGCACACACACCTCTTACATCAGCCCTTGCATCACCCTTTACAACTTTAGCTAGGTGGAGTGGGGAGTGTCAGTCTCCTATTCTGTTAACTCTTGCATGGCAAATTCTTAAGGAATTCCAACTAGCAATCAGTTTTACTCATGACTCAGAATTATGGTTTTAAAAATACGTAACGGCAATAAAACCAACAAGGTATTTTTTTACCAAACTAACAGTATACTTGAAATCTTGGGTATCTTTATGAACAAGTCTCTCAGAAATAAGATTTACTTCTGAGTAAATGTGTATACAGGATCAGAAGCACTTTGTTCTGGAGGATTGTTACCGTTTTCTGCAGAACTTTATACAAGGTGCTGTATTAAATTTTTTCAGCTGCTTGGTTATCTGTAAATTGGAAAGCACAACTCTGTCTTCCCAAGTTTTGTTCTTTCAAAATCTAAGTTGCGTATTGTTTTCAGTTTGAGGAAACAATAAATATTACCATCACAAGATTAGATTTCATAAGAAGTCAAGATGGACTATTTTTTGAAGTCTGTGTATGTATATGTGTTTGTACATTCCAAAGCATGCACGCCCACCCACACCCAACTTCTGAGGAAGGCCCCTCTCTACCGTGTGACTCAGTGCTGAAGCAGGAATTCAAATTATCAACCCTCACCAAGCCTAAAAGCCTTGCACAGGGTTACATCTGTTTTGCACGTTTGGTACATATTGCAGCATTTAAAAAGGAAAACACAAAAACTGCGAGTCATCCCCCTTGCATCAGACACTATCTCGCTCCAGGTTCTCATTCCCTCCGGTTGCATGACTTTCATCAGCTCAGCAATGAAACTGAGTAGGAAAGCAGACTAGCAGAGAAAATTCAGTTGGGGGACTGTAGTCCTCCACTCCACCCCCCAATCATGGGATTCACTTAACAATAGCAACTGGAAGTGCCAGAACTGCCATCACCAAGTGATGTGGTCATATGATGTTGAGGTTTACATCCACATTAATGATGGAAATTCTGGTTCCAATTACTGTGGTTAAAACAAGAATTACCTCTGAGTCCAAGGAAGAGTTCTAAGATAATCTATTCTGAGTCCAGTGACTGTTTCAGCAAAAGATCATTCCTGGACTTAGTGATCTTTGATTCTCTACAGGTAAACCTCGACTTACTACCACAATGAACTCTAGAAAATTGGTTGTAAGTCATTGCAGTTGTAAATCAAGGCACCATGCAACTGGATTTGATTTTATGACCATTTTATGATGGCCGTAAAGAGAGTCACTGAGGTTGTAAAGTGAATTGTGGTTAAACGAACCACATGATTCTTAAGCAAATCCATTGTATACCGTAGTTTTTTGCTTTCAGTTGGAAAATGGCAAAAAATGTCACCAAATGCGGGTCTCATGACAATGGAATACTGCAGCTAGTCATAAATGCAAGCCAATTACCACATGCTCAAAACTATAATCACATGACCTGGGGACATGACAGTCATCACTAAGGACAGGTCATAAATAGTTTTTTTAAAACTTCTGTCATAAATTAAATGGCTGGTCATAAATCAAGGACTACCTGTACTAGCTAAGTGACAAAGGAGTATTTTGATTGACTTTGTGAGGAAGGAGTGAAACTGAAATGGGTTGGGAGCTGATCTACATTCAGCTCATCTGTGGTGTAGATACTTCTGAACTGGGTGAACAATGGACTTGACTTGAAGGAATGCTGTTATGAACATATTTTATCAGAATTGCCCCCCTTCTAAAGATCACTATGTGCAATGTGAGCTTTCCCGCATTCACCAAACAATCCATAGATAAGGCAGCTTCCTGTGTTCCTAGCTTGGTCAAAAGGAATATATTTGTGCAGAGAAGCACGTACATTTTCAAGTTGACAGAGAGGGAAAGAGGTTCATTCCAGGCAAATGAATTTGAACTAGATTGACTTATAATTCTGAATGGATTAGCAATGCAGGTGGCTGGCCTGGTTCCTATACTGTTTAATATACTCACAGGCCTGGAACGAGTTATTTAGCATATGGAGTATGGCTCCTGCTCAATGCACACTGAGGGCAGCACAAATCCAACTTAAAGTATCCTAGACAAATGCTTGTGTTCCCCTATCCAAGATACGACAGCCCATCACCTCTCTGGGTAATTGGATCCCCCATTGAATATACTCTTGAAGAGGAGTCCTCCTATTCAATTGACATCTGCCAGTCTGCAATTTGAATCCATTACTCTGTGTTCTGCCATTCTGGAGTGATAGAGAACAGGGCTTCTGTGTAACATCCTCTTTGACAATTACCTGAGAAATATGTGCAGGAAAATAGGCACATTTTTATACAATTTCTTTAATCTGATTTCGCTTATAATTTATTTTACTGCCTGTACTGAACCAGAGCAATACCAACTCTACTTTTTTAAAAAGCAACACTGTGCTAGTGCACACACACAGTGTTGTCAGGTGCAAGAGCACCAACCTAAGATACAGAGCTCATTATGAATAATGGGCTACTAAGGGGTAGAGCTTCTGCTCAAGAAAGAATATTCAAAAGCAGCAACTGGATTTTGCACAAGGCTCAGTTTAAGAGCTTTGATCACGGGTGTCAAACTTGATCGCATCATGTGACGTATCGTGACATTTTTGCCTTTGCGGAGCCAGGGTAGGCGTGGCCTGCACGTGACACATCCGGCCTGCAGGCTGCCAGTTTGACAGGCCTGGCTTAGATCAAACTAGGGCTGCCAGTTCTGACCTGAAAAAAAATCTAACACCATTGGGCAGAAGCAAAGAGAATATTCTCATTCTAGTGGACATCTAGATTTTTGTTATTTGCGTTATCCTTAATAGACCAATAATTCACAACCCTGATGTGTGAACTTTAACTCCCAGAAGTCTCCAGCCAGAACTCTGGCTAGAGAATTCTGGGTGTTGAAGTCCATACATCTTAAAAGTTGCCAAGACAAATGGGAGTTTGAAATTTTGGAAAAGTGGGTATGCGTATATGTATATTATGTACACAAATCTTCATAAATAAACATTTATGAGCATTTAAATGTGGAATATAGATGCAGATGTTTCTTTACATACTATATTAAGTATATTTGTAATGATTGTGTTGCTACTTATTTCCTTGATAGTTCTGGATTTCTTGTCTTTTTCTTGCAAGGTATATCACAACTGGGAGGGACTACAAGAGTTTAGTCCCAAATAAAAAAACAAAAAACATGCACGTTGGAAAAAGTTATTCATTCCACAACTGTCTGCCCTGTGATCTATTCCAATGCAAGGGAAGCAGATGTGATTCAGCATAGTGCAGTGGATCATTTGACATTCAAGAGCAACGTGCAGTAACTGAGTAACTTTTACTTTCCTATTTTCTCATTATCAAGATATATTTTTAGACAATGCTCGATAAAAGATGTTATGTTTGAGTGTTTTTCCTTGTTCGTGTTATTGTAAACATGCCTAAGTTGTAAAGAGGTTGGGCAATGCTTTGATAAAGTATCAGCTCCTCCACCTGTGTGGCTTCTTCTTGTACTTGAAATCTCAGCAAGTTGTATGACTGTTATATGGCTCACAAGCATGACTACAGCTCTGGTTTCTGGGACACATCTAAAGGCTCTGGGTTAAAGGTTACTACAGTATAAGCTGAAATGATGCAAGTATGTCTCTTCTGATATATTTCTTGCGGTGGCTAAGGTATCCAAGGAAGTACTTACTAAAGGCTTTATGCATTATCATTTTACAGTTTTAAAAGAACACTTGAAGAAATCTGGGTCTTTCCATTTACCAAGTGCCAATCACTGTGCTTGCCAGCTATAATGTTTCTAATAGTGTGGCATTGCCCTCTAGTGGCTTGAATATATATGCACATTGTTCCTAGTCCCAAATAATAATGTTGGTTTTAAAAAGAATGTAGCTCTTAACTTTGTCAATAAGACGTAGCAACTCTATCATCTTGTTTCCAATTTCTGTTTTCATGTACCCAATGAAACATATTAGTACCCTACTCAAATTTGATCAGTCTCAGTGTTAAAATCCATGAAGCCTCCTAGTAAAAACAGACAAATTTTTGCAATCTAAATTATGTTTCTTGATATAAGTGAATGAGCCTAGAGAATGCATATCATAGAAGGGATGGATTTAGAGAATGCATAACATGCAACAGTTGCATCATGTTCATTTCCTGAAAATGGAAATTAGAAACAGTACAAATAGTGATATTCTCTGGATATTTTCATATCAGTTTTCATTCAGTTGGATAAGAAAGATAAATGGAATTTGCTTTCAGACTTTCTTTGAAGTAGAAGAACACCTATGAAGATGTTAGTGGGTGGAGTATGAAGCTTTGCACTCACTATGAGATAGCCAAGAAGTGCATAGGAATAATCTGACTTTCACTGCATTTTCATCATACATTCTTTGGCTTCCCGTACTTCTGTTAAATCTCGTGGGAAGATATCAATAGGAAAACTTTCCTGGACTGAAATTTTACAATAGCAACTCTCCTGCCACTAAGAGACATTGCCACCCTTGAGTAACAGTTGGTTGTCTCCTCTTGAACAAATAAAATCATTCACTCAACTTCTGGAGAATTGCAAAAGGCCATGCATGTAATAACTTCCAAGATATTCCCAGTGTCTGAAAAGAGACTAGCAAGATGGAGCCAGAAAGATTTTGGAGGGATTTCTCCAGAACAGCTGAAATGTAGCACTGCCAGAGAGCAGGGCTACCCAGTGATGTGTGGAGACAGCCAATTTGTTAGGCTAAGGCATTATTTCATAAATACTGTAATCAAATAATTGCAAATGGTACTTTAAAGCAAATATAGGGATATATGAACCTTAATTGGCTACTAATTAATGAAATGAGGGGTTTCTTTTGTCAGGATATACTGCTGTAGTTTTTAGTACATCTGTCTGATACCTAAAAATCACCTGGGAAAGAGAACATTCAACCCATTTCAAAGTGCTTCTCAAACTGACCTGCAGGACTGAAATTTGCTTTAAGAAGAAAAAAGAAAAAAGACATGGGAAGGCAGAAATAAATAATATATCACATATGTTATCAAATGAGACACTTTCTTTTGATATGACCAAAGTCATTTAATGAAGTAGATTTGAGTCTTAAGATTATTTTATTTTGGCCACAAGAAAGGAGTAACAAATGGAATACAATCAGATTTACATATGAGGTACCAAATATCAGATCCATATAGTTATTACAGTCTGGTTAGTGCCTCCAATAACCTTTATTTCTTCCAGTTGGACCATTATTGGGCATCAGGAGAACGAGTGAAAGGCTATGACATATAGATGCTACCCAAGCCATGCTGTGCACATTGTACTTCTTCTGCAGAATTGCAGACCTGCTTTTTCTGGAATTCAGTGTTAGAGAGGAAGAATTATGTAAACACACACTGTAGCAAGTATATCCATTTGAATACTAAAGATGAATAAAGAATCAGGCTTTTAATGTTTCTGATACTGCATAAAATTGTATTAATTCAGTCTTAAAACAATGCAAAATAGGTTAGTAGTATTTATTTCCTGTAAACATTTTCTATGTCACCTTGCTACTGCTAAAAACAGCAGCTCTATATTCCTCTGCTGAGATTTATGCCCTATCTCTCCTCTTTATGGACTTTATTACAAAGCAGGGAACTTTGTAACAGAAAGACACAAGACTTTCTACTACTAGTTTGTGCAAAAAATGCACAGTTGGTGGGAAAACACTCAAAGGGAACTCTCTCAAAGTTCATACTGACTGTTGAGTAGAAAAAATAGATGGACAGAACCCACTGCCCTGGAAGGGGGCAAGAATCACTGATTCAACTAGATATTGCTAATAGCCAATTGTTAGCAGGATGGTTTGTCAAATTGTATGTTTTATATGGCCATGAGGATTTTTAATAAGTAATGTTCAGTGGAAATGAACATGGGACTCCTTGTCACCAGATGCTGCTCTTCTCTTAAGCTTTTGCATTTAGTTAGCCAAATAATTGGCTAAAGAAAAATAACTGCTTCTCCACCGACACTGAAAGAAGAACACTTTGCTGGTCAAAACAATTATCATGCATATCAATATTACTAACTAACCAATGGTAAAAGCATGATAAAATAGAAAGCAATCATCCTCAGAGATATGAAGCCATTTAGGTACATTATATTTTTCAGTTCTTAGATACCTTCCTGTTTCTTTGTAGTAGTCATGGGATTGCCAAGTTATTGTTAAAACTCATCCTTAATAGTGAAATGTGGCTGATCTTCAGGTTTAAAGTTTGGGTTAGGGCTGCCATCTTCATTGAGAATTCTTCGGGCAGTGTAGCCAACAATAGGATATTTGGCCTTGTAAACATTACTAAAGGTCTCATCCAGAGATTGCAACTGCTCTTCTCTGAGTCCCGTCTCAATGAATTGCAATTATGTAAAGAAAGAAAGATGGAGAGGAAAGGGGAGGGGTAGACAGAACAAATACAATGATTATTGCACACCTTCATGCTATGTAATGTGAATGCAAAGGACTACTAATGGCACTGAACCAGGTTTTTCAGAGCTTTGTACTTTTCCTATTTCTAAATCCCTCCCCAATCCCACCGTCTTTAATGATCTTGTACTTGGATCAGATCACCAAGACCAATAAAGCCACGTGCAAATAAAACCATTCCTTAGTTGTGGCTTCAGATCAAGCTATGCTTTTTCTTACTGTATCATAGGTGAGATCTGCTGGATCAAGGGACATTTTTGCAACACTTCGGGTTGAATCTTTGCCAGCTAGTGCATTGTATTGTGCTCCTTTCCCATAAAATTCTGTTGGGGAAAAATAACACAAATAGCAGTTACACACAGGACTTAAGATTCTTAGGCGCTCTCTCTCTCATACACACAGACAGACAAGACAGAGGTATTTCAAAGATTACACTGTTTTAAGAACAACTATCGTAAATTACATCGCAGGGACTTCACTGTTCACAAGCCTAGAATTAAGTGTTGATATATACTGAGATTTCTAGAGATTGGTTTGTTTTATCCTGGCTTTGCATGATGCCAGCCCCTAAAAAGTTCTAAAGCAAGTATCTTATCTTCAGTTGGGCAACAAGAGAAACCTGTCCTTGATTCAGCTTGTCTTGAACCAACTTTAATACAATAATCTAAACATCCTAAACTACTGAAATCCTCCAACATTTTGAAGCCTTAACAACAAGACACAAAGAATGGGCATATGGCAAACAGTCAGTATTCTAAGAGGTAGTTTAGAGAGTGAAATGGTGATCAGAAAGGAAAGAGAAATAAAGAAAAATGGAAGTGAGGTACACAGACTCTCCAACCAGGGAGGAACCAATGCTGGACTGCATTCTGTGAGCTGTTGCCCAAAATACTTGGAAAATACCAAATTGAAAAAGGCAACCATCCATTTGGATGATCCCAACACTGGGAAAAAGAAAATGCACACTGGAAGCTACATTCACAGAACATAGGGACTTACTTCCATTAATAAGAAAGATGGAACCCTCCCTCCCTGTCAAATTTCTGTATTATGTGGTCCTTATGTCGTAGAAGATGGAACTGCATCCTCTCCTACTACCCTCCAGAAGTTCTTCTCAAAAATACTATTTGGCCAAAACTTTATCCTATGTCATGAGTGGTAGGAATTGAATAACTGGATTCCCAAACTTTCCTTATACAACTGCCCATTCCAAGCTATTTGCCTTATACTTTTGTAATACATGCTACTTATATCCCTTTTTAATAACCTTGTGGTAAGGTATGTGAGTGAAGCATCTTTTTCCACCTGATAAGGTATGGCCAGAACTATATTAATGTTGGGGACTATTCATCCATACTGCTTTATGGATTTTTGCATTATGTGAAGGGATGTACATTAAAACTATTTAAAGGATCAGATGGGATTTTGAGATGAGCTATTCAGATTTGGATTTGGTTGCTGAATCTTTTGAAGCAGCAATAGTTTTCAAACTGTTTATTTTCCTCTCAGAACCCTGGCTTGAAACTGAACACTTCAATGAGTAAAGGCAAACCAGGCAGAAATAACAGGTTTGGGAATCCAGGAGGAAAGCAAGTAGGAACTTGCTCTCCTTGGTTTTAAACAGTGGCAAAATGGATATCCCTGGGGCAGCAGCACTAGACTCTTAAAAATATATGAAACTATTGCTACATAGTTGCTACACGCTTGTTGCAAAGACAGGAGAACATCTAGGTTATACTTCAGATGAAATTAGCACAGAGGGCTGCTGAATGGGTGAAATCTGATATTATACACAAGTGCTGTCCTTCTTCTAAACAGGTGTAAGCAATCTGTGGCCTTCTTAGCTGATGTTGGACTACAAGTCCCAGGATTGCTCACCAATCATGTTGGTTGGAGCAGACAGAAGCTGAAATTCAAAAACTGGAAAGGTAAACGTTATCCAGATCTGGAAATTAAGGATAATAAATATCTGGAAAAAAAAACCTAGCAGCATTTACAAATGAGAGGAACACTTTTCAGCATATCCTTGGGCACCTGCCTTTTCTCTTTAAAAGGGCCATCTGGTTGAGGTGACAACACTGAGATATACTTATTGTGAACCATATTGGGGGGGGGAGAAACATTCTGCTTGTAAGGTGATCTTACCTTTTCCAGAAGTGACATCAAACACCACACCCTTCACAGCTATATAAATAGGTTCATCCTCCTGAAAGTACAATTTATATAATTTATCATGAAATGTACTGATAAGAAATACCAACAGCCTACTGTTTTACCTGGTCATTCTTTTTTTTAAAAGAAAATCAAAAGTCGCTTAACTAGAACTTAAAGGTTCTTGTCTTAAAAGTGGAAAACCTGTTCACATTAACAAAGGAATGCTATAAAAGAAGTCTACAGAAAGCAGAGAAATCTCTGATTGGTGTAAATAAAAAGTCTGCAGCACTGAATGTACTAGATTTAGAGTGGTTGTTAATGGGTAAGGAATTTGTGGTTCTCCAGATGCAGTTGATTAACTCTCCAACCCAAATCTCTTTGCTCTTGGCCATGATAGCTTGTGTTGCTCAGTGTTATACTTTAAATGCAGCTGGAAGCCCTGGTTTCACTGCTTCTGAAAATTTCTACATCAAATTCCTTTGTTAATGAAATACCGTAGTCATCCATTATTATATAACATGTGCAAATGAAAGTTCTGATTATTAAGGTATAATTATTCATTTTGGTACAAAAGTCCCCATTTTTTTAAATGAAGAGGAACTGCAAGCAAAAATTTACTGCATACACATTATGAAATGCCTTTAATATTTACAAACAACCTTGGTTTTCTTTTATCTTTAAGTGTCCCTATGAGCATAAACTGTGTCTAGTTTTTCACAAAGGTATGTTGCTAATTGCTTTTATTACAAAAGTATAACCCAAAACTGCACGTTGCTATGAGCATCCTTCTGAAGACCCCAAACAATCCAGAATTAGTGGGGTTTCTAATCATGGCCATTGTTAGGAACAATTGGCACTATTGGCACTCATTTTCCTGTTAAAATGCCAGGGCTCCCCAAAACAGTCCTTGGATGCATTGACTTTTGCATTGCAGCCCAACTCTACACAAACGTGTGTGTCTGTGTGTATGATTTGCAGTACCACAAAACCAAGGAAAAGATGCTACAACCATGTTTTGGAGACAGTGTGAAACCTCACTCCTTTGTCCTAACGCGCAACATCCCAATTTGGGCAGCCGTGTTTTAATGCTGTACAAGAATCTTCCGTTACTCTTTCTTGTGGCTCATCAAGGCAAAATATGCCGCCTGGCAAACTTCGCCGAGTTCAAAGAGATTACAGACCGGAACGGAGCTCCCCAACCCGCCCTTCGCAAAACAACTTCGGTCAGTTTCGGCCGAAAGCTGCGAGGCGGGATCAAAACGCGCAGAACTGCTTCAGTCCTGTTGCAGCAACGGCGTCCAGAGGGCGCAACTCTCTCCGAACAGGTCGCTACTGCTACTTCTTTTCCCGAGAAAATACCTTTTCCCCCCCTCTCCCCCGAGAAAGCGTCTGGAGCCGGCCTTTGCTGCCGAGAAGGCCCGTCCCAGCAACCCCTCGGCCGCCGAGGGGGAGCCTTTCCGAAAGCTTTGCCCTACCTTGCGTCCGTCGTACCTGGCCAGCTCGTCTTCCGTGAAGAGCCGCACCGGTCTCTGCGAGGGTGGGGGCTTGAAGCGGAGCTCCTGCTCGCCTCGCGCCTTCTGAGGGCCCGCAAGGGTCAACGCTAGCAGGGCAAGCGCCAGGCGGCGGCCTTGGGCCATGGCTCTCGGGAGGCGGACGGCTTCCAAATCCAGCCGGGAGAGGAGCCTGGCGAGGGAAACGCCTTCTCGCGGCTCCTCGTGCCTGCGTTGTTCGTCTATTCATCCCTCTCGTTTATATGTCGCCTCCTTCAAGCCCCTTCCCTTTGTTCGAACAAGCTATGGATGACTCTCGGATGAGAGGGTCCTTCAGCTATTCGAAACAAAACAAAACAAAACAAAAAAAATTCACTGGCGGAGTGGGACAGGAGAGAAGAAAAAAAATGCCTCTACTTGATTAATTCTTTGACTGATTAAAGCAATTTCTACCTTGCAATGGTAATATAAAATCTAGTTGCAGATTTAGAAAGAATAACTCCGGGCACTCCATGTTATTCGTCCGTAGTTCTGAATTCGAGATTGCCTATCTCAGAATAAGGCCGTAGGTTTAATTAAAAGGCACTATATGTGAAAACATTTAAAAATAACTGTAAACATTCTTTTATTCTTAGGTTTTGTTTTCCGTGTTGGAAACGGGTTATATTGTTAAAGTGAATAGTGGGACTTAAACCTGAAAACCTCTGCCGACTAACATGCCTATGATTTCAGAAATATATTTAAATACCCATTTTTTCTTAACTGTTCACCCGTCCTCCGGTGCGGACTGCTTGATTTACCCTTCGCAAGTACAACGTGCTGTGGTTTTGTTTTCTTGGTTGTCTCTTACTAACTCTTCAAACGCTGCAAACAAAGCCTGATAGCGTATAATAGTGTATTTGCTTAAATCCTACTTTATAATCTCTATAAAGCATCATATTGACTGGTCTGGAAGCCATCAAGCTGTATACACAGAAGATCTTTGTGCAACAGGTGGGTTTAAGTGATTAAAACGAGTCATTATTACTTTTACAATGAGGTATATAATAATGAGGCAGCTGCTACTACTGCTAGCAGGAATATTAACAATCAAGAGAATTGACAATACTCTCCAGAATTCACCTGTGTCATATTAAAGGAAACTTTCTTTGCTGCCATGTGCTACTCAACTGGATGTCTGCAGCCCAGGTATGGTTATTACAGTATTAGGGTGTTCTACATATTGAGGTACGATAACATTTCACTATTAAGGGTGAGTTTTAACAATAGCTTGCTTTCTATTTATTGAGGATTTGGTGTAAATCCTGTTTACTGAGGTATGCTTCCAAGTCTCATCTGCAACCTTGTGCACATAAATTAAAATAAATCCCATTTAACGGGTTATTTAAATTGTGCTAAATTTATTAGATATATACTGTTAACGGACACCGGTCACTCAGTTTGTTGCAGCTCTTAGCTATAACCGCTCTACCTCCCGCTTACATTCTTCATATGTTCAACCTATTTCCTGAACGGGCTAACCCGGCCGAACAGTATCCGGTTAAGGATAGAGCTTCAAGGGACGCCAGAGCGCGCTACTTTGATAAACTACATCTCCCAACAGTCTTTCTGCTTCTGTTCCGCAACCGATGTCAGCAATACAGCAGTAAAGGCCAGAGCGGTGGAAGAAGATACACTAGCGGCACCTTGTGGAATCGGTGCGTTACGTGCGCTTGCGCTATTGGTCGGATCATGTCCGCGCACTTGAGGGGGGGGGGGAGAGACGGGAGTGAAACGCGGAGTGCGGAGCGGCGCTGCTTCTTCGATTGATATTTCTTCGATTTCGTCCCCGCTCGCCGCTTTCTCTTAATAGATGCCGCTGTTTGATCCGGTTCTCCCCTGCGCTTTCTTTTCGCCGGTACCATGATTAGACAAGAGAACTCGTCATCTTATCAAGAGGTATTGGGAGAAAAGCGGGGAGGGAGGCGCAGTATTTGCACTCTGCTGATATGAGGTGCCTGCAGGCAAGGCTTTGTACGCGATCGGCGTTACAGCTTGGCGGCGTCGAGAAGCAATTAGCTTGCATCGAAAAGACCGTGCCTTTGCATGGTCATTGGCAAGCAACAGCAGCAACAATATAAATTTCGGAAGGAAGTCCCGCCAAAGTTCAACGAGACTTACTCCAAAGTAATAGTACAATCCTGTGAATGTCGTAGTAAAGGGATACATTAGGACAGACATGCATAGGTGTGCTCCTTTGCGCTACAAGTGGGTGTGGGTGTATCCTCGGGGTTGCCCCTTTAATTGGTCGCTCGGGCATTGTCTTTGTGGATGCATCGGAATGCCGACTTTAAGCGAGTCCACCTCGAGCAACTTGAGAGAGCAGCTCAGATATTTGCAGAGTTCCGTGCAGGCGGAGAGGATGTGGAGTGGACTCCAGTTAATGCAGAATTTTAGAACATGGTAACAAGCCCACTGAAAGCTGGGAGCTTTTCTTATTAAAGTTTAGTAGGATTGAATTGTGTTAGGTTTCTTTCCCCACTCCCCCAGAATTTAAAGCATTTTTAGGCAAGATGGCAGGATTTGACCTGAACCTTTTCCTCCTCTTCCTCCAACAGCACTTTAAAAAGCTCTGGAAGCTGCATTTGAACTTTATTTATTAAATTTACATGCTTCCTGTCTCACTATCCAGGGTGACTCAATATCTGTACCTTTGGCACCCTCTCTTCAAAGATACCGTGTACAGCAGTGCGTTTTTTAACCTTAGTAGCTTTAAGATGTATAGACTTCAACTTCCAGAGAATTATAGCTTACAGCTTTTTTTGACCTACAAAGGATTGTGTGTAAATATTAGTTTTACAGATGGCTTAAGATTTTTGTTGTTACTGCTGCTTTGTGATATCAGACTAACATGTTTGCTCCTCCAGGAAGAACCTTAAAGAGTAGGGTTTAGGAAAAACTAAAAAATTACAAGTTTTTATTGTGCAACTGAAATAAGACCAACATCCAGGCTTTAGAGTCTTCCAAAACTCTTATTGCTGCTTCAGGAACACAGTAAACAAAGCAAGGGCTGATAGACGTCCTGATTATGTGAAAGTCAGCAAAGTTCAATTTGTCTTCATTAAGCATGGCATGTGTTCCATTGGAAGAACATTTTGGAAAATTATATGTAACTTCCAATATAGGGCAATAATTCAAGGATTCCAAGAAACTAACCTGTGTGATAGTTTCTAAAGTGTCACATGTTCTTGGTTTGTTGGTTGTCATTATCTCTTTACTCAGAAATCCCCAATGAATTTAATGAGTTTATACTCATTTCTCCTTTCCCATGACTGATGGATATTGTAGGTCAGGAGTCAAACTCGATTGCGTCATGGGCTGGATTGTGATGTATCCAGAGGTGGGGTGCTACGGGTTCACACGGGTTCGGGCGAACCCGTAACAAAGATTCTGCACAGTTCAGCGAACCGCCAAATCCCACTCCTCCCCTCCCAAGAGTCCCCACGTGGCCCATTTTGGATCCCAGGTAAGTACAGGGCCGACGCAGAGGCTCAAGGAGGGTGAAAAATGGGCCTCCCCGAAGCTCTGGAAGGCTGGAAACAGGCCCATTTCTGGCTTCCACAGGGCCTCTGGAGCCTGGGGAGTTCGTTTTCGCCCTCCTGGGAGACTCGAAACCCTCTGGAGCCCAGGGAAGGCATTTTCCTTCCCAACGTCCCCCCAGCCCGCACGGGGAATCTTGGGAGTTGTAGTCCACGCCTCCTTCAGCCTCAGAAGCGGCAGCCCCGGCCACCGCCCGTACAGAAGCGCCCCGCAGGACCCCCCGGAGACCCCCAACTCTGCTCGGGCGCCTTCGAGAGCGGGGAGGGCGGCTGCGGGCGCCGGAGACTCACTTGAGGTGCTCGAGCGAGTGGATGTTGCGCGAGGCCTTCCCGCCGCCGCCCCAGCTGCGCGACCGCCCGAACATCGTGCGCGGGCCCCGCAGATGCGCCTCCGCTCCTACGGCCGCCGCCTCCGCCTCCGACGCTGCTGCTGCCCCTCCTCGGTCGCCTCGTCCTCGGCGGACGCCGCCGCCATCCTCCCCTCGGCCACTCAGAGTAGCCGGACGCCGCCGCCGTCCTCTCGCCCAACGCGCAGGCGCGGGGCACGCCGGGAAGCGCAGTCCTACGCGCCCGCGCCTGCCCCCACGCCCGACGCCGGGCGGACCGGCCCAAACTCTCCTTCCCGGCGGCCCCTGCGCGCGGGCATCCCGGAAGACGGGCGAGCGTTTGTGACCCAAGAGGGGCGGGGCGCGCATGCTAATGAGGCGTCGGCATCACACTTAACCCCCTCGCCGCCGCGCTGCAGCCGCTGCGGAGGGAGGCGCGCTGGGTGCGGGCGCGATGCGCGCTCTGCTGGCCGGGAGCCGCGCAGCTGCGTCTGCGGGGCGAGCGGC
>JANHFL010006579.1:7341-19632 GCA_032468155.1 Oxyrhabdium leporinum | reverse complement strand
GGCTGGGGAGGTCATTTTTGCCCTCCTGGAGGCTTGAAGAAAGCCTCCGGAGCCCAGGGAGGACGAAAACGCCTCCCCCCCCCGTGGTGCAGGAAGCTGACTAGCCCACGCCCACTGTGGCCATCCCCACCCAGCAACTGGGCAGAGAACCCGTTGCTAACATTTTTGAAGCCCACCCCTGGACGTATTGTGACATTTTTTGCCTTTGCGGAGCTGGGATGGGCATGGCGTACATGTGACATATCTTGCCTGCAGGCCGTCAGTTTGACAGGCCTGTAGGTCAGCACATCTGGAAGGCACTGGACTTGGAAAGACTACTCCAGTAATACTGCAAGAAGACGTTATCCATATGTTACCTAACGTAGTTGAGGCTGCTTTTGTTTTATGTCAGTTTCATTCTTCATTCCCATAGAATTGAATTTTATCCTTTCCTTTCCTTTGGATTTTCACAATAAAAGAAGCTTGCTTCAAGCACTAATTTTAACTTCACTTTCCTTTTTAATTCTAATGATTACTTAGTGTTTTATTTCTCTGAGCATGTTTTAAGAAAAAAAATATTGTGCTGCCTTTTGCATAGAACAGCTTTTAAGTTGCTGCATTGCTTCTCTGCTTGGCAGACTTGTGTCCAAGCACATAGGCAGGAAAAGGAAGGCAAGAGGGTACTGCTGGCTGTCGAGATAAACAAGCCTATACAGACAGACACACACTTTCAAATGCATTTTTAGAAAGCTCCGGAAATTGGCTGCATGTCTGTGTTCACTTGGTTTAGTCAGATTATCTGAGTTCTGACAAATTCTCTGCTGGTCACCATGACAGACTCTGAGCTTTAGGCTTCTTGTTTTTCATATCAATAAATCAGCTGCTGCAATCATAAGTCTGTCTGCTTCTCCTTCAGCCTAAAGAACAGCTTTCCTTAAGAGGACATTGTCCGGGTGCTCTGGATTACCACTCCAGTCAATCAGCAGACTGGCTGGGCTGATGGAGTTGTAATCGAGTGTCTCTGGATAGCATCAGTCTAGGAAAGGCTGCTAACTATGGCAACAGTTTAGTTTTTTAAATCTGTGACGGGGAAAACAAAACCTAACACCTTAAACACCAGATGATTTTATAGAATAAATCCGTAAACAAGTTAGCCATTTTGTTGTAGCTTTTATATTTGTGTACTGAGGAAAAATCATTGTCTTCAATCAGGAGCATAGTTGAAGAATATTCTGTTCTTTTACAAAAGGTTGCTACAACAAATTGTGGTTGCAGTGTGGAACATTCCTGTTTGGGATTCCATACGAGTTGTAAGCATCTTCTTTCCTTCATCCTCAATTTTTTCCCCAACTGACATAGTCTTTCTGTTCCCACTGAATCTCTCTTCATTGAGCTCTTTTTCAGAGGATCAGGGTCCCGAAGAAGGGAGTTTTCTTTTGTAAAGGTTTCCCTAAGTTTTGGCTACAGAAGCAACGATATAAGCACAAACTGTGAGGTAACTGAAAGCAGCCATCGGTGTCAAGATTCAAGGGATTCCCTAGCCTAACACTAATCATTTTCTGAACTTTGGTTAGGAATTCCTAGACACTTGCAAAGAAGAGAGCTAATTTGGAACTCATCTGAAGTTTTCAACCAAAATAACCGATGAACCAGGGGGATGAAGCAGGCAAACTGAAAGTATTGTTAGGCAACCTTAAAGAAAGGAAGTCATGGTTCAAAAATGAAATGAGGAAGTGATAGGCTATTGACTTTGTTGCTGAAATAAATGGAAAAGAAATAACATTTGCTCTCCCTTTAAATCTTTAAAGATAAAAAGAGATTGGTGTTTTTCTCACATGTTTGTAAATGGGAAAGTCGGCTGAGGTTTGAACCAGTGCACGTTTATTCAGAAATAAAGTGAGCCTCCCGAGTTACATGGAATATATTTCCTGTGAATTTCCTAGAACACCAGTCCTAATCCATAATTAATTGAAAGGAAATTCCAGTTTCTCTTCCACTGAAGCTGAGAATTAAATGAATGGAAATTCAAAATTACAGAGCACCCTGTCAGATCTTCTCATTGGCAATTAATAATAAAAAATAATATGACACAAATTCCACTCATTATTTGTGTCTGATTTATAGTGGTAATATAAACTGACAAATCCAAGTAATTTAAAAAATCCTTACAGGAATATAAGAAGAGCTTTTTAAAATTCCAGCATTCTGGTCTGATTAGATCTAACCAGATGCATTTGGGAAGCTCACAAGGAGGCTAGGAAGGGAAAACAGAAGGATGATGGTAAGAGGAAATGGAGTAGGGTGAATAATATGCTGGATCCAAGGGTTGCTCATACATTGAAGCAGTGCAGAGCAATATTTTGATGGCTGTGTGGGCCACATCTCATGGCAATGATTCAACAGATGTTGCGCTCTCCAATGATTCTAGGCAGCTTACTCTTTTTGTTTTAATTAACTACCACACAGTATGACCAAGAGCATAAAACAATTCTACACATCTAAAAGGCGTTAGTGAGAAGATTTATTTAGTTGATATTAAATTTATGCCATTGAAAGCAATCGGAGATCAGTGTTATTCCTCCCCATAAGCTATTATAAACAAGAGCTCTGTTGTCATTCTAAGGGCAGATTGTTCTACTATGTTGATTTAGCAGAATCTGCAAAAAAAATCGGCCGTGCCTAACCATCTGGATCTAAATCATGTCAAGTTTTATACAGCAAAGTGATAATCTTGCATTGGAATTCAACAAGCAACAAGCAAGCAAGGTCACATATATGCTGTTGCATTCTGGACCAGCTACAATTTCTGAACTGTCTTCCAGAGCTAGGCATAAAAAGCTCATTGTAATAATCCAACCTTGAGCTACCAGTGCATGGGTTACCGATGTGGGGCCTCCAACATTATGTAAATGTTACATAAGTCAATGCTGGATCCAAGATGATTCCCAGACAGCAAACTTGTCCATAAGGGGGAGTGTGTTCCATTCAAAACAGGTATTTCACTTAAAATTTGAAATCCATTCCAGGAATCAGCAACAACTCGTCTTGACAGAATTGTGTTATTATCGGCAACAAAAGCTACATCTTCTATCTGGCAGTCCTTAAAAGTTCCACTGGCCAATTCTGTGTGCATGGGATTATATACAGTATTTTACTTCTTTTTCTCTCTGATGACTTCATCACATACTTTGTAATGGTGCTTATGCTATGTTCAGTTGTATCCATTTTAAAATTGTATTGTTGTTTAAGCTGTTGGCCTTTCTGCTCCATTTCCCACATGTACTCCATATACCAGTGGGCATTTTTGTTTCTGAAACAGGACAGAACCACAGTACAATATCTGGAACACCTAACTAAATTGATGCTAGAATGATTGGTCAAATATCAGAAACATCCCTCGGAGCTACTTCAAATCTAGTTAGATCATTAACTTCTGGAGATGGAGGGAACTCTAAACTCTGTCTTCAGAGTGGAGGCCATGATGCGTTACCCATCTATTTGACTAGATACTGATCCATTCATGACAAGACATCACTTCTGGGACTCTTATATATCAACTTCTCCACTCCAAGGCAAATCCCAGATGAAGGTATGGCCAATCTCATGGATGGTTCCTAAAACAGTCTAGTTATGGCCCCCAGAAACTATAAAATCCATCAGATCCTTAGATATGTTTATGCCTTGATGGCTCTGTGTCTATGAGGCTTCTGCCAACTCAAGTCAAGGTGATGAACTGAATAATAAAATGCTGTAAGATGTGATTTAATGTCAAGCCCTGATTGGGAAGCTAACAATTGCTACATCAGCAGAATCCCTGCTTTCACCTGAACAAGACACACCCTCAGAAGTAATACAATCCCAGCAAGCAACCTGGAAAAGGAAAGGAAATCTTTGTGGAGCATTTGTTGGAGCTAAGTGCCTCTTGCTCTGGAGGCTCATCCATGTAGCAATCTCCTATTCCTGTCTCATGGAAAATCAAGTTGAAATATGGTAGTAAGTAGAGCCTGGAAAAGGCCTTTTTAAAAACATTTTCAAAAAACAAGAATTAAAAAATGGCCCAATTTTACATTGGGAAATGGGAGAAGAAATACTACATTATGATTCAGCTGGTTGTTTTAGAACACGAAGAGTGGCAAAGGAAAGCTAGATTTTTTTTCCTGAGATGCCTTTATTTCTATCCAGTTCTTGAAATTGCTGTGCAGTATGTAGGGATTGTCAGACATGACAAGCTGGAGACGTTGACAAAAATCATCCTGACAGCTTGAGCCATAAGCTTTGAGGGACAGCAAGAAAGCATCTAACCTATGTTGATGCAAGAAAAAGTTTTTGGCCATTTTTTATTGTGGCCATTTGAAATGAAATATAAAAGCAGTGGCACTGGGCCAAAGTTACCCTGAGAACTCTGTAGTTCAGTGGGAATTTGAATTGTGGATGTAGCAATTACTGTATATCATGAGGTTAAAGTGTACTCAGTTGTATCATCTAAGAACTCCAAATATTTCCTAGCTTTGCCTTTTCACAACTGTGGCTAAAGTGATGCGTGTTTAGTAAGACATATTTGTACTTCCTAAGAGTCAAACAGAAACTTTTCTTTTTTTTCACAGGGGTCACTGTTAATCCATAATAGAACCCGAGATCACCATATCCATAATAGAACCCAAGATTAGTTTCAGCAAGCTTTTTGTAATGTGTGCATGTTTTAGACATGAATAGGGCAACCATAATATAGGATCTATAAGTTATGAAGTGGTTAGAATAAGAATGGTCTATTGAGATGGCTGATATTTACATTTGAGTGGAGTAATATGCCAACTACAGTAATCTGAGCAGGGGTAATTCTGTTTGCAGCTAAATGAAGATAGAGAGTGTGGACCTGCAAATTCTGAACCAACAGATGAACTATTAGATGAAGAGGATCAGGAAGATACCATTTCAACAATCCTTCCAGGTGAGGCCTTCTGATCTTGTCAAACTGAATAATTTACTATGGAACATCTTAAGTTCTTGTTAGATATTGTTACTGATTGACAAGTGATACTCAAAGCAATGATATATCTCCAAAGTATCGAGAGAGTTGCTATTTGTGAAAGACAGGTAGATTGCTGAACAATTCAACAGGTATAAGGCATATAAGCTATAAGGCGAGGGAAGGGTCTTCTTTATAATTAATGTTCTTCCTGTGGTAGCACACACACCAGGAATGCTCAAAGGAAATGTGAAGAAAGCTGATCACTACAACAATGGTAGACAATAAGATTATATGATGCTTTGGACCTTTTGAATGTGGCCTCTTTCACAATCCATTATGTACTGCAGTGGCACAATGGCTTAATCTCACTGGAATGGTGGACCAAAAATGGTCTGCACTCACCAGAAATGGTTCGAGCCTGGCTCCATGAGACAGAGTGAGCTCCTACTGCTCACTCCTCAGCTCCTGTTCACCCAGCAGTTTGAAAGCATGCAATATTGCAAGTAGATAAAAACCTAGCTGCATTTGTGTTTGTGGAAAACAGGAGGAGGTCTGGTTGGATGCAAGACAACACAACATGAGGCAGGAAGTGAGGCGAGTCTGGAGGAGACAGGAAGAGCCAGCAATCCAAGCACCACTAGTCGGCTGAAACTAGTTCGCTAGGGACACAAATGCCGAACAGAATGAAATAGCAATTTAAGCTGTTAGGACTACACTGTGTCTAGCATTTGTAGATTTCCCTGATATTGTATGCCATATGCTAAATAAATAAATAAATAACTGCATTTTCAAATTAATATTATCTTTAGTCCTAGATGGTAGCAGCCCTTCAGTGCGTTTCAGCAAGTCCTGCCTGAAGAACGTCTTCTCTGTAATACTTCTCTTCATATATTTGGTGCTGATGGCAGTGGCCATTTTTTTGGCCTATCAAACCATTGCTGATTTTAGGGAAAAACTCAAGCATCCAGTGATGTCTGTCTCATTCAAGGAACTGCACTCTTATGACGCTCCTGGTAAGACCAGAGGATGGACAGCATATTTTCTGGGGAATGAGGTAGCATCTGCAGTTAACCTTGGAATTAAAATTTTGCCATTACTGCTATTCATCTTAACTGCTATTTATTTGGTTTTTTCTTTATTAAATTAAATGCTGCCCATCTCGATAAAGCAATTCTCAGTGGCTTAAATCTAAACTTGTGCAGTACATACTCTATAAAGGTAAAGTTTCTCTGAAGGAATTCTGGAAGCTGTAGTTCTGCAAATTCTGTTGAAGGCTTTGGAAATTCAGAAGTTTGGGGTGGAACACGTATCAATGAGCAAAACAATATTATATAAATCTACACTTTTGTACTCTATAGCAGAAATCGCTGGCAAGGTTCATGCACTGTGTTAAACTATGGTTTTCATTAAGATTTCTTGAACAAGCCACAATGGCCTGGTTCACACATAAACAGTATTTTATAAATCACAATGTCTCATTTTACCCATCTTTTAACATCAAAGAGCCACTTTGGTAGAGTGGTTAAAACCACTGAATTAGAAGGCAGGAGACTATGAGTTCTTTTCGAGCCTTAGGCCAGGTGATGTTTAGTGGTGGGATTCAATTTTTTTTACTACCGGTTCTGTGGGCGTGGCTTGGTGAGCATGGCTTGGGCCATGCTGCACCCTCCTGCGCCCTGTTTTGGGCCTAGTAGTTCTCCCTGCAGCCCCCTGGGAGCAAAAATGGGGCAAAGGGGCACCGCACTGCACCCCCCCCCCGCGCCTCATTTTGGGCCAAGTGGACCTCCCTGCACTTACCTGGGAGCCAAAACGGAGTGCGTGGGGACTCCTGGAAAGGGTGGGGTGGGGGTGGGGCCAGCCAGAGGTGGTATTTGCCGGTTTTCCGAACTACTCAAAATTTCTGATACCGGTCCACCAAAACCGGTCTGAACCAGCTGAATACTACCTCTGGTGACATTGGACCAGTCACTCTTTCTCAGCATTAGCAGTTTGGGTCTCACCAGCTCAAGGTTGAGTCAGCCTTCCATCATTCCAAGCTGAGTGAAAGGAGGACCCAGATTGTTAGGGGTCATATACTGACTCTGTAAACCGCTTAGAGGGGGCTGTTAAGCCTGTGAAGCGGTATATAAGTTAAGTGCTATTGCTATTGCTTAGGAAGGAGATGAGAGCAAGCCACTTCAAAAAATGTTGTCAAAACCACATGGACTTGTTCCTGTAGTCACCAGAAGACAGGATTGACAGGATGAATTAGAACAACAATAAGAAATAAATCAAAACATAGTGACTTAGCATTATTGTGTAAACCAACCTAACGTTATTTCACCATCACATTTTTTTTTTACTTTTTACAGTAGCAATAAAATGGACTTAATTTTTTTTAAAGGCCTCCAAAAATTCCTGGGAAGATAGGAGCAATAAGATGGCATTTTCTTGGTCAAACATGCTTAAATTTCCAGCATGTGTTAAAACTGAAGTACTGTTGTTCAACCTGCCAGAAACTTCACATATCTATGTGGATTTTGTTCATTAATAGTGAAGAGGTGATCCCACCCACAACGGGAATTTTGCAGAATTTTGATAGGTGATGTTGGGGAACCTGGGGGCTGTAGAATGAGTTGGGAGCTATATACAGTTGCCTTCCCTTCCTTGAGTCAAGCAGGTTGTTTTATTTGGGGACAGGCAACATGCACCTTCCAGAACTAATGAAATCCAACCAATCCATCAATCATAGTCAAGACAGCCAGTGGTGAGGAACAATGAATAGTGTACACATTATCTCCCTGTGGAACAATTCTTTAATAGAAGCTTTTGTGCCAAACATTGCTGGATTAAAGTCATGTTGTAGTCATGAGTTGTCCTTCTGAATAGCACAGAGACCATTTAACATAAATGTGTAATAAAGATTTGTTTGCATTAGTGAACTGCAGCAGTGAAACTGGTTACAGCATCTTTTTTTCAATAAGTCACATAAAATGCCATAGATTTATGGAAGATGAATTATAATGCAATGTAGGATCTGTTCTAAAGCAGAATTGTTGAGGAAGAGAAGATTCTTCTCCATCGGCTTCATGCTTGGATATTCTCATTCATTGTAGTTTTCTTGTGAGGTGAGAACACTGTTCTAATCTCATCTTCCTCTCAATGGAGCCTCCAGAATTACTTGTGCTAATTTTACCAAGTGGTCTCTGGGTGAAATGATCTGCAAAGAGTTTGAGTTGGATGAGGAGCCATTAGATGTGGTGGGATCCAAAGCCCTTAATGTGCTTGTATTAAAAGGATAGGCAGCAGCTGTGACTGGATCATTTGATAGATACCTGGATTTTTCTACTTGATTAGTAAAGATTTGTAAGTTGTTTTAATGTTAAACTATAGGAATTGAAGAAAACTTAGGTTTACCAGTAATGGAATTTTGGCAGATTATCTGTCCACTCCATTTATTTATGATAACTGGAACCTATGCTCAGAGTTCTTTAATTCTGATTTGATTAATGAGTCTACAGCTTTTAATTGAAAAAGGAAATAACTCCTGTGTGACATTTATCCACTCCACACAAGGGCAATACACCAAATCATAGTGTAGAATAATGGGTAAACCCAGTGTTTATAAATAGGGTGAGAGGAGAGGGCTGTTTAATATTTGCACTCTTGCCTCATTAGATTCCAGAAATTGGTGTGATGAAATCCCATTTCATTAGCTTTCTGTAATGCAAGGTCTATGTTAATTCTCAATATTTTGTCCTCTCTGTGTTGAAAGCCTATTCCTAACAGTCTACTCCATTTTATTCTAAGGAGATTTATATTTCATTCAGTATACGTAAAAACTACGTACTTATTTCCACAATTGATCAATATGGTCATACAATTTTGACATATAAGCAACATAAAGGGATACTAACATTTTGCAATGAGTACATGTTCATGTTGTAGATGCATCCATAGCAGCCTGGCATTATTTGTTGAACTAGCCGTAATAATCTGGGTATCATAGCTGGATTTATATTTTTGGTATAATGTAATGCTTTGGGCAAACCAGACCAGCAGGTATCCTTACTCACTTGGTAAGTGAGAACCTGACTAGAGTCAGTTGCACTTCAGTATGACTAAGCAGTAGAATCTTGGACAGGGCTATATAGCTAAAAGCAGATTTGTATCTCAGTGGCTGGTCCCATTAGTGTCAGATTTTGACTTCAGAAAATGTTCTTAGGTGCACCCCTTTGTTTCCTCTTACGTTTGACTGATTCACATCTTCACTTATGGGACAAGTTAATGGCCTTTTAAACTGCAGCTTCATACTGTTGTGCTATTCATTTATCTCCCCTTGAGACTATCAGTATTTCTATAGCAAATGGACAGAGACTTTCCTTTAGAAATACAGGTGGTTAATCTTTGGACCTTCCTGACGCTGTGCTATGCTGTTGAACTGAATGGTCCCTCTCAAATGTTTTGGCCGAGAGTGGATTTTGTACAGTGATCCTCTGGGTTAACTAAAAGATCTCCCCATTTACCATATTACATTTTGTATTATGGATAATGGCAATATTGTTCCCTTACATGGTTATGCATGGGCTTGGCATGGCATGTGGACTGGTTCTATTGATTTCAAATGTAAAATTGTTTTTTCTAAAATAGGTATTGCCCTCTACCCAGGCAAGGCTGAACTGCTAACCTGCAAGCATCACTTCTACGATTACATTCCACCTCTGGTCAACCCAGGCCAGCCAGGGAAAATTGAATGTGTTACCCAGAGAATCAACTACACAGATCCATTTACTAATGCAACCAAGGTAATAATTAAAGGGAATGTAAAATAAAGTCCACTGTGTGCATAGTGGAGATGCCTCAGTACAAAGCAGGAGTTAGTATGATATTCATAGTGCACTTTCTTACTCAGAGCATATAACTAGAAGCAAAGCAGGAGAACACAAAGACATCTTTGAGGGCTTCTCTTGCTGACTTTAAGTGTCCACACAAGTTCCTATCAATTTAAGCAATTCCTCAAATAAATTGTTTTGGAAAGCAACACAGACATAACATGCTCCTGATGCAAAACAATTTGGAACATAATTTTGTGCTGCAGCATTAACACTGCTACAGCAGTATTATGCTATACTAATTATAGTAATTTGAATAAAGCTAAGATGAGCAAAGTCTTTTCCCATAGGTCTGTATGATGCCTCTGTTGACTAGTATTAAAAGCATGTGAAGGACACAGCACTTCCATCAAAATGACAGAAGCACAATTCTGACACAAATTCCACCTCTTTGTGTGAAGACACAACACATGTTCCAAAGTTGTGAGCTTGTATCACAATGATACATTGCTGCTTTTGTTATTTGTCCTCTTTGGGTAAATAATATTTACTAACCAGCCGGTTAGTAAATGTTTTAAAAGACATTCTTTGGAATGAAAATTGGGCTTCTAAAGAAGGGAATTAAAAACTGAATTCCTTCTTGGCAGTCTTCAGTCTTAGCACTCTATACTACAGTAATAATTCAGTCTTGGCAATCCTCGCTACTGCAGATAGCCATTGGCTGTAAGAAAACTGGGACCTACATTTACTTAGAATTACAGCTACAGCAATATAAATATTTGCATAAATGTGTCCATAACATCTGATGCCTCTGGCTGTGCCTGTTGGCCACATCTTTCCTCAGCTATATGCTTAATATTTAAAATGAGCCCGGAACAATAAGATTCTTTTGTGCAGAATCCATATTGCTTTGTGTAGCTATTATATGTGCAATGGCTATGGTCTAGAAACAATTTTTGTAGAATAAGACTGTGCCAATTTACATATATGATCTCCATCTGTGAGCGAGTGTTTTGTAAATCTTTCTATAGTGCTTGCTTATCATAAAGATCACATTTACCATAACAATGGAAGTGTAGTGCTTTGAAAACTTAAATAATGACTAGTTATTACGAATCTCATTGCTGTAAATGAAAGGAATGAATGAAGGCAGATCATCTTATTGGAACAACCACTCAGCTGAGAAGACTCCTCTGCCTTCTCTCTTCAGTTTGCTGACCATGTTATATATAGGAAGAAGGTATTATGAAAATTACTATGGAGTAGAGCGACAAGAGGGGAAATCCCTATCTGCCAGTATCATTTGTCTAAATTGAGATCTAGCCTGTTGTAATTAATAAAAACAACGGAATGCTTTGGAGTATTTTTCTGAATGTTGGTAAGTGAATGGATTCTAGGGTCATGACTATCTTGAACTGTCTTGATTAATCCCATAATATTTACATCCATATAGAAGAAAAAACTTCATATGTTCATTTTTTTCCTCCTTGCACTTGTAGAAACATGCTGTGATTGTCAAAGGACCCCAAGATGTGAAGAAACGGGAATTGGTCTTCATGCAGTTTCATCTGAATGAGACTGATCAGGATTTCAGTGCGATAAATTATCTTCTTTTTTCTTCATTTCAAGATTTTCTCAACAGGTATGGCCCTCCTTAATTTCTTTCACATAAGAAAGTAGAGGTACTATATGCTTAAGATTAGTATGACATAAAAGATTGGGCAAATTCGTGACTGTGAAGACCTTTTTTTAGTAAGATTCCAAGGTTCCCCAAAGAGTCAGATAAGAAAGCAGAGCTCCTCAGTTACTTATGCTAAGTCAAATATTTTATCTTGGGTATCTTCCAAATCTATAGCCTTCAACTTTCATAATTCTCACCAATGGTTATATACATCTTGGGGCACTCTGGTTGGAGAAAGATACAATAGGCATTGATTGGTCTTATTTAGTCAATTAAGAGTGAAAGTCCACTGCGGATTTGCTCCCATTTTTCTTCTGCAACCTACTTTAGAAGGGGGGGAAATTGTTGATATAATAATTGGGAATCTAAAGCTCCATCCAGTGTACAGCAAATCATGGTCTCAGCTCAACTTTGTAGTATTGTGATATAAAATAGATGGAAGAAACACAAGTCACCTTGATTCCCTGCCTACAAACCTCTTGTTTTGGAGAAACCTAAATATAACAGTGATGAGGAAGGAAGAATACCAGGCCCTCAAATTAAAGCATTTTGCTTCCAGTCTGCTAGCATTTCCTGAAGTAAGCAAGCAGCAGTTCAGTAGATTAGGAATACAAAAAAAGAGCTAACATTTTTTTAATGTGGTATGGGAAGAGAGTCAGAAGCAAGTTAGAGAAAGTTCTATTTTTAAAATCACAAAATGGGGACAGTGTTGAATTTGAATGTAGAATGATCCATAAGCGAGCTGAAAAATTTCAGAGGTGAAATGCAATGAGGGTTTAGTTTAGTTTTAGTTTAATTTTTAATTTATATACCGCCCCATTCCGAAGACTCGGGGCGGTTTACAACAGTTA
>JANHFL010006578.1:481002-492377 GCA_032468155.1 Oxyrhabdium leporinum | reverse complement strand
AAACAATACAAATATAAATATATAGATTTAAAATTGATTAAAAGTATTAAACTAATGGCTGTGTAATATTTAAAAAATTTTTTAAAATACTAAATATTTAAAACCCCATTTAAAACTGGTTAAAAATCTTTAAAAACCCCTCAGTCAGGAAAGGCTTGCATACTGCAGCCATCTTAAACACATGCCAGTTGCCAGGCACCTGAATTTTGATCACGTGACTGCAGGGATGCTGCAATGGTTGTGAGGTCCTATGTGTGAGGACTGATCATAAGACACTATATTCGGTACTATTGTACAGTTGCTGCACAAATGATTATAAGTCGAGCGTTACCTATAGGGATTTCTCCCATCTAGGCTTTCTGGAAATAGTTTTCTTCCAAGTGAGTTAAAGTTCTCTTTAAATGATAAGTAATTTGCCCTCATAATTCAGTAATCTTCAGGAGAATTTGTCATCGGCTTCAATATTCGGTTAAAACAGTATTTGTCAGAAGAGATGCTTCTCTCAGCCTGTTTTTGCCTTCACTAAGTATGGAAAATCCCTTTCCTTTCCCCGATCTGTCTGGGTAATCAGATATTTTAGAGACGTTTTGTTCTGACATGCCCTATTTAAAATGTGTGTGTGTGTGTCTGTGTGTGCGCGCACACACGTGCTTTTCTTCTTCCTCTGGATTCTTGGGTGACAACAGAAACTTCTTTCTTTTCCAGCCCTGCTAGCTTCTGCTGAGACCATCCACGGCTGACCTCCCAAACTCGCCTGTGGAAAGACAAGGATGCTTGTACAGTCACTTTTATGAAATCTATGAAATTCATAGTTCCGATGCTTTTGTCCATAGAGCATCATTTTATCACGTTGTGGAAAACATTTATTCCAAGAGAGCTTTAAATATCCCCACCGTACCCTCGACCAACTCAAAGAGTTCTTCCTGCCGTCACCAGCTTCCTGCTATCGCTGCTCTGTATTCATTCCATCCACACAACTGAGAGTTGTTCTCCTCCTCCTCCTCCTCCTCCTCCTCCTTGCGGCCTACAATCAGAATCGTCCCCTCCTGAATGGGTTTGAATTTGGAAGGATTCAGTTACATTGGCTTCCTCCGGGGTTCTTTCCTTACTGGTTTGTTTTGCTGTCGACACTGAAACATGGTTTCTTTCCAAAGCTTGATCGTGTCTCATTTTCACTTTTTGATTAATCAATGCCACCCTCTATTTAAGATGTGCCATTTTAAAAAAAAAATCATTGCAAAGTTAAGATGCGTCTTTTTTTTTTGTTGTTGTTGTTCTGTAAGTACATCCCCGTCAGATTGCAAAGTCAGTTATTGCCATTCTGCTATCCGCATACTCACAAATGCTAGTATTTACTCTTCCCCTCCCTTTTTTTTTTTATTTTTTGGTCTTTTTTTACGAAAAGAAATGGAACTGGATGGACTGAGCTCTTCTTCCTGTGTTGAAATAGGGTGTATATATCAAGAAGCAGGTATATTCAATCTCCGGTTAAGTCTGTGTACAAATGTAATTATGTTCATTGTGTATATATTATACAATGAGCACAACTAATGTAAGTATAAAAAAACCCCTTATTATTGTTCAAAGGCAAAATGTTCATATCTCATTTCTTTTATATCATGTTATAAATAAATGTTGATGTTCTTAAACTGTGGTGTGGATCTGGCAGTGAGAATCTTAAAGGGAATTATTGTTTGGCTCCTTTTTGCTTTAAGCTTGCTTTAATCTCATTACTCCTGGCCAGGTTAAAAAAAACGACAACTACAGAATTAAAACAACACGCCATCCGAGTAGCAAAAACAAAATCGAAATAGGATAAAAATGTAAGAACAAGAAGAGGTGCAAAGGATGCTCCTGTCGGGGTCTATTCCAATATCCACAAGCAGGATGAAATCCTAAAGGTGGCCCCTTCCAAATTGGTCACAATTCTGATCATATGGCTGTGGAATTTTATTTCTTTTTCATTAGAATTTGTATTCTTTAATCTGTTCAATTATCTCTTTAATGAGGACACAGATACTTGGTTCCTCTCATTTCTTCATACATAAATACTTCCGAAACAGCAGAATTGAGCAATTTAAAGTGATTGAAATATTTCAAGACAAAACAAGGAAACAATAAAAGAATCATAAATATTCACCAGCAATAGCACTTAGACTTATATACCGCTTTACAGTACTTGACAGGCCTCTCTAAGCAGTTTACAGAGTCGGCACGTTGCCCCCAGCAATCTGGGTCCTCATTTTACTGACCTCATAAGGATGGAAGGCTGAGTCAACCTTGAGCCGGTCAGGATCGAACTCCTGGCTGTGGGCAGAGTTAGCTGGCAGTACCGCACTCTAACCACTACACCACCACGGCTCTTGGTGTCAAACTGTTATAAGAAGGGACCTATTTTTAATGGAGCAGCAATTCATCCCTTGCTACTCATGTAGGTAAACAACCTGGCTGCTTCTTTGAGGCTTTTCAAGCACTCACAAGGCCTGAACAGCTGACCATCTATGTTATTCAAATTAAGAAATTGCTAGCTAGGCTCAGAGCAATGGAATTGTTTTCCATTGTGTCATTCACCTGATTAACCTTAGGTAAGAATCCGTGTTTGAATGTGCTGCTTTTCTTGATCTCATTATCTTGTGTATTGTGCAGTTAATTAAGAAAATAAGAGTCCTGATGGATGAGACCAAAGTCAAATACAATTTTCATTTAATCCCACCTTAGAGGAGAAAGAATGGTGTGGGACTTAAGATGGAAAATAGGATCAGGACAGTTTAATCTGCCCCTCAACTATAAAATCTACGGTGTGATTTTAGGTCAGTCACTTCCTATTTTTACAGCATCCAAGGAACATTTGCATGTGATGTGGATAATAAGGTTGTGGTTGACAAAGGAACCAACATAAGGCTAAGAAGCAATTCGTGAAACGCTGGAAAAAAAATGAACCTTTGAAAGCGAAGAAAGATTCTCTTGAGGGATTTAGAAGGAGGAACAAATGCATATGGCTAACAGTTAGAGCAAGACAGATCCTATCCAGAGTTGGAATCGGATCTTAATTCCAACCAGTGGTCCTACTGATAAGGATTGTTGAGGATTTCATTTCAAAACATCAGGGGAGAAAACGGACAAGTCGTTCTTTTGGACCGCTTTTGTGTGGGCTAAATGAAGAGGTGCACAATTGTCACAGCTCCTTCTAAGTCAGCCTGTGTTTGGGCTATATAAATCTAACAAATGAATAAATTGCCATCACAATTGCCCTATCCTCCACGTAAACAAAAATGTTGCAAGGCCTGTATAATCGAACTGGTGCGCCGTTCAATGAAATATGGAACAACATTGTAAAGTCATGGAAGATACTTAGGTGCTTATTATGTAAGCTTCACATACATGATTTCAAGCAATCCTGCCAATCAATGTTTGGTGTAATGATTAAGATGCAGACCTAGAAGCCAGGAGACTATGAGTTCGAGTGCTGCCTTGAAAAAAATGGCTGAGGGACTCACTCACTCACTCTCACTCATCTCAGCTGACCTCCCAGGATTGTTTTTAGGGGGAAAATAGGAGAAGGAAGGAATATTAGGTATGTTTGCTGCCTTGAGTTCTGTATGGAAAAAAAATCTTTTTTTCTTTTTAAGGTAGAAAAACACTGTTCCATTACAGCACTCTAAAAGACATGATTTGTTCAAGTATATGGAATAAAATTGTAGTTGGAAAAAAAACAAAAGGAGTCTTCTGAAGATTTTAAATTTCCAGCTTTACTTTTCTACCTTCTCCAAACAGAAAACAGGTTACAATTCCTTAAAGGTAAAGTCGTATCCAGATCTAAGGGGTGATGTTCATCTATTTCCCAGTGGGACCCAGTGCTGTCCAAAAATGCTTCCATGGTCATGTGCCCAGCATGGCTATATATCGAGCTGCACAGAACTCTTTACTTTCCCACCAAGTGATACCTATTTATCTACTTGCATTTTCATGTTTTCGAGCTGCTAGGTTGGCAAGAGCTGGAGCATGTAACAAGCTCGCCCCGCCATGCTGTGTTTGGGTCTCAAACTGCCAGCCTTCCTTTCCACATGCCCAGCTTCTTAACCCAACACCATAATTCATTACTGAATAGGAAAACCGTATTAATATCCAAATTAAAAATTAAAGCTCGGCAAGATCAGGGGACACCAGTTCAGGGTATGAAGATCTAACACGAGAGCAGCAGTGAAAATACGATGCTTCTGAATGTGTGAAGGCAACCTAAACTGAAAAAAAGGGAACACTGAACCAGAAACTTGACTAGGTTCATAAAACAAGACACAGTTCTGACAATGTTTTTGGTGGCTGTTGAAATCCAGCTAATTCACCCCACAGTGGGCTTTATTCACTAGGCCTTTTGATCTTCCACCTTTTGCCTTGTCAAAACCAGTGTCTTTCCTGAATGCATTTATGATGGTTGAACTCAGACTTTGGAGAGCAAGTGCTTAGAACAGATGACTGATGAAACCAAAGTGTCTGGCTGTTCTCACATAACGTGGCTGATTGGTGTACACACAAGGAAAAAGGGATCACCCCCCACCAAGAGAGGCCCATTGGGATAGGACACACACTGTACAGATGTTCACGCTGTTCAAAACCAATTACATCTCCTTCCATCTGGAGCCATTGTTCTGAAAGGGCTGGCAAGCGCCGCCTTTCATATCCTTCATGCAAGCCAGCCCCATTTAGAGATGGGGAAAAAATTACTTTTGCTCATTATGCATTCAGGGATTATTCAGGTCCACAATGGTGCCGTTTCATTTACAGGACACACAAAGCTGCCTTGTGTGTTCTTATTAATAAGCAGAAAATCATGTTCAGATTTAATCATCATTTGGTCAATTGATGACGCAGACTCAGCTTTGGGTTTGCCACCAATTGGTGGCAGTTTAAATTAGTTCAATAGTTCTTTAAAAGGGAGAGAGGGGAATCCATTAGTAATTTACTTATCAGATCTAATTGTATCTGGCCTTTCCTTCAGAAACTCCAGGCGGTACACGTTTATAGCAGTCATTCTCCGTGGTTGTTTTTTTTCCCCCAAGCCAGGATTGCAAAGTAGAAATTGTGATTAGCTCAAAAGTCTCTTTGGCGTGAAGATGGACTTCCTCAACCCATCTGATACCCAGGTCAACTTGGCATCAGGGCATCAGCTAAAGTCCCAGCCATCGTGACAGCTGCTCAAATATGTAACCTATTGATTATCCCTCTCTTTGTTTTCCATAGCTTCAATTCCTTAGCTGGAAAGTTGGGAAAGTCTATCCACTGAGGATAGAACTATAAGAAATTGACCTTTTTCATTTGATAGTTTTGGCAGATCAGCATTAGATTATTAACGTCTGCAACATGACTAAAAAAGAGCTTGCTTGTTCAACTTTTCAGCTTCTTCAATTTATCCCACACAGCTGCTTACTAGTAGTAGCTGTGGGTTTTATTGTTTCAATAATCCAAAAACATCTGGAGAATGCAGCTGTAGAGCACATTAGCTGTGCAAATAGTCCACAATCGGGACCAGAATTTCTGTTGCTAAGCAAGGTGCTTGCCAAGTGAGAAGGTTTTCTCAAATATTTAGTTCTGTCAGCCTGACCCCAAGCATTTTTCCTTAATTTAAAGGTTTAGCTACGAGAACAGAATTATATTTAGTTCATCTAAGATTGGGGAGACTGATTTCAATGAGGGCATTTAAAGGGGGACACATGAAAAGGGTTGGGGTTACCATTATCGCTGTGGTCTTCTCTTCCAACTCCTGTAAACATCTCTGGCTTGAATCCTTCCTCAGTAACCAAGGTCAAACTGCTGGGATTTCTGTAACCTCCTCCTTTCAATAAATCTTGTTAAATAATACTCTGAGAAAATCTTGGTTTGGATTGAAATTGTTTGCCAGGAGCTTGACATGAAAATTTGGAGTCCAGGATAGTGCAAGGATTTTCCCTGTACTCCCCTATGGCTGAAGTAATACACAGTAGTAAAGTGCACTTTGTAAAGTAAGGTCCAAGACTAGGATATTGAGTAACTCAGCCCGAAAGATGTGCTGCTGAATGATCCAGTAATGTCTTTGCTCTGTTCAATTGTTACATTTTTAGTTTTTAAAAAGGCCTCATTTCCCTTGTTCCACTCATGAGATGCCTACACCACACTTTTCCCAAGTCCAGAAGTTAAAGTAGTATTTTATTTACTAATCTGCAGTTGCTCTTTAATGTCAGCAACCTCTAATGTGGGGCAAACAGAAACCAGAGAAAACATAGCATACTATCACAGAAAGATACCTAAAAAGTTCCAATACTCTGTCAGGGCATTATAAAAAAATTCAGTGATCTCATGTCTGATCTGACATTGCATAGAATTTGGTAACGCTCAATGACTGAGTGTTGGATAAGAAAAATGAGATACAAAAATTCTCTGGAAAATAAATTTATTCCACGTAGCCCTGTGACATTAACAGTTACGGTTTACACTTGCCCTGCAAAAACCTGAATTACATAAGGAACTTTATAAGAGTATAAGAGCCACATAAGGAACCCTAGCAAGGCAGATAATACTGTTTTAAAGAGAGAAGATGGCAATAAATAAGCAATTCCAAAGGAGTAAAGCAGGAGTAAAACAGTTGTTTTGCACCAATATTCCTTCTCCAAACCCAAGTTTTTGATTGGAACCTAGAGTTAGATTGGTTGTGAAGTCAATATCAAGTTCAACATACTGCTATGTCACTCCTTGAATTTTTTTTTTACTGCGTTCAAGAGTACATTGATTTAGTTAACAAACCAAGATTTAAAAACTTGTGGCTTACAAGTAGAAGAGAATATATATTTAACTTAGGGTTGAACTGTGGGGTCCTTGGTGCTCTCTGAGCTTGGTGGCTCATAACATCATTAGTGCATTAAGAGAACACTAAGAACTACAATTATGGTGTGATTGTGCAAACTAGCTCATTGCCTAACTCTCCTGGGAAGGATTCGTAGAATGGAAAGGACATTTAATGGAATTAGAATTCTTTATTGGCCAAGTGTGATTAGACACACAAGGAATTTGTCTCTGGTG
This sequence comes from Oxyrhabdium leporinum, assembly GCA_032468155.1. Classification (NCBI taxonomy): domain Eukaryota; kingdom Metazoa; phylum Chordata; class Lepidosauria; order Squamata; family Cyclocoridae; genus Oxyrhabdium; species Oxyrhabdium leporinum. The sequence continues at coordinate 485,327 of JANHFL010006578.1, read as the reverse complement.
CATAAGCTTTCAGTGTACATACAACAATAGTGATGGATCATTACCATAAATGTGGGGCTTCACTTAATTCAGAAGTCTGCTACACTTTTAGACCTGTGTCTAAATTCAATTTCAACATCTCCTGGAAACCTTGTTCCCCCACAAAGCTTAGAAGTCTGGCAAAAATATTGAGAGAGAGAGAGAGACATAGGACTGGGCTATAAACTGCATTAAGATTTCATTTTTGTCTGTTGGGAACAAATCCTTAGTTTAAAACAGCGCCGTGGCAAAAGGAGCATTTGGTTCCTTCTGGTAGATGAGAAAGATGATATCCCCAGACTGTTTTATTTGCCAGCTTTGTTCTTACCAAGGCCCTAAACTCAAAACCTTGCCCTTTCTCGGCAAGTGAAATGAATTTCCTCCATATAGAAATATTGGGAAGGAAAGAGCATTCCAGGTTGAAAAAATCTGGCTTTCTAAATCATCTCTCCAGAAAGTTCTAGCTTTGGCCTATGGAAAACCAGGTTTTTCTTTTGGGGGGGTGGGGGAGAGACTTACTTAAATTACTGCTGGTTGCTGTCACCCAGAAGTAATTCAATCTGAGCTCATTTCCAGTTTGTGCACCAAGTGGATTAGGGAGTTTGAAGCAAAGGCTGGAAAAACTCTGGACGTTGAAGGGGGGTGGAGTAGAGAGCACACAGAGGGGCCCTAAGCTCTGAGGTTGTGTTTTTTTTTGGTTTTGTTTTTTTTTAAAGCTAGGGCAGCTGCTGCTTTCCAGCAGTTTTCCCCCTCCCCCTACAGCTTTTGTTCTCCTGCGGTTTACGATTGTCCCCCAGAGTTTGAGAAATGAAAGCTGGCATGCCTTGATGGCATAGGAATGCAGATGGGGTCCTAGAAGGGGCACTTTGCGAAAGCTTTGGGAAAAGGCACAATAGAAAGGAGTGTGTGTGTGTGTGTTAGAACGCTAACTTCAGCCAGGAGTATCGGGAGCTGACGAAAGAGTTTTGTCACAGATCCCACAGGAACTCCAGCAGAGAGGGACTTGCGGTATTTGCTGACTATGCCTGGGAACTGCAGAGCAGGTTGACCCAGGAAAAAAAAGCAGTTGTTATCTTAAGCCCCAATCTTTCTTAACGTTTGCTTGCTTGCTTGCTTGTGCTCATATATATATATGAGAGAAGTGAAACGTCATCGAAGAAAAACCAGAAAGTCCAGTTGCCTCTTGAAAAGGCACCTTTGGGACAACCGTGAGCCGGATGACTTGAGAATCTCCATAGACAGCCGTTTAGGTCCATTGTCATCCCAGCCTGCCAAGAGAAGATGTTTCAGATTTGTGCAGAAAACCAGACCAGATGTGGATTTTGCAGGTCCTTCTACAAGTGCTTTCTCCTTGACAGCCAGTTCTTGGCAGGAGCAAAAATATGAGAACTTGCTGGGGGACACGGGGACACTTGTTTTGTGCTCTCCAATATAGTTATCTTTGGGTGACACTGTGGCTGTAGACATTTTTTTAAATTGGCTAAGAGCCCCTTTTCCGCCGCCTAATATTTCCATAGGAAGGCATCTAATATTAATCTTTATTGCCAAGAATTGCTCTGGATTCCACAAGGGCCCCGCAAGCAAATCTAAGTGCAGTTTTAATAAACAAGCAAAAGTAGGAATAGCAAAAAAAAAAAAGAAAAAGACAAGAACAAAAGAGAATTTACACTGCCTACAGGAACTCCTGGATTTACAACCAGAATTGGGACCAGAATTTCCATTGCTAAGGAAGGCCATTATTAACTGACTCATGCCTCATTTGATGACCTTTTTGCCAGAGTTATTAAAGTGAATCATGCAGTGGGTAAGCAAATCCATTGACTTTGCTTGTTGGAAGCTAGCTGGGAAGGCTGAACACGATGATCACAATGGCCCAGGGATGCTGCAACCATCGTAAATACATGTCAGTTGCCAAGCGACCATCACGGTGACAGCTGTAAATGCGAGGACGGATTGTCATTTTTTTTTTTCAGTGCCACTATAACTTTGAACAGTTGCTAAATGAATGGTTGTAAGGCGTGGACTACTTGTAATCTGTTTTGTGGCCTAATGTACCGTGATGTTGTTCTTAATTGCAAGTTGCCTAGATTTTGTTGAGTTGAGAAGCTTTTAGAAAACTAAATTATAAACCAACAAATGTACAAGCCTCTCTGTGTTTGATTCCCCCCCCCTCCTTTTGTCCTTGCTTCTTCACATCTTCTCATTTCAAATAATAAATTGTAAGCCTTCGCTTTCCTAATTTCTTCCCGTAATTACTCTACCTCCTATAACTACCCTGATCACATCCATCGAATTATCCATTATCTTCTTCTCAGACTTCCATCTTTACCAAGCATAGTCATTTGGTCTGGTCTGTCAACCACTTGCATCACATATCCAAACGAAAGTTTCTGTTTTGTGATAATAACTTGAAGAGAGCAATCATTTTTTACGTATTTGAAGACTGATTGGTTCTTCTTCGGTCTACAGAATTCTTAGTAATTGATCACTAATTTCCTAAGTCAAAGGTATCCATCTTTTTTCTTTCAGTATTTCTCAGTGTCTAGCTCTCACGGGCTTATTTTACCAGTGGTAGGACCATTTTGATTTTTGCTACTTAAAAAAAACTATCTTTATCCTTCAGTCTTCTCTAAAACCATCATTGCTCTCCTTGGTAAGGTTTCTTTTTTACCTATTCACCCACAGTCCCTTTTTACTCATTAAATCTAAGAAAATTAAAAATGCTGGCTTCTTTTTACTTCTCAGACTTTGTAATATCTGACAATGGACTACTTTTTATTTTTCATTTTTACTAAAATAATTTACCAATGTTTCTCAACCTTGGCAATTCTAAGAGGTGTGACCTTCATTTCCCAGAATTCCTCAGTCAATATACATGTAGTTTTCTCAAGGACCACCTGTTACCGGCTGGGGAATTCTGGGAGTTGAAGTCCACAAATCGTAAAGTTGCCAAGTTTGATGACTTCTCGTTTAGGCCGCCGTTTATCAATCTGGGCCACTTTAAAAGGTGTGGCCCTCAACTCCCCCAACGGCTGGCTAAGGAATTCTGGGAACTGAAGTCCATAGCGACTGAGTTTCCGAGATTGAGCAGCACGGGTTTAAGCGAGCGGGACCGCCAGGATACACGCACGCATGCGTCTGCCTTCCTTTGGTCCGCGAGTCCCTTCTAACCCTTTTGTCTGCAGGCGGACTCCATACCGCACACAGCGCTGCAACCACAACCGCAGAGAAAGCCACGCCCCCTCGTCGGCCCAGGCTCCTCCTCCCCGCACGTACACGTGCGCGCGCTGGGCTGAGTCTCCCGGGGCAGGAGCGGCGCGGCGACTCCCAGACGTCATGGCGGCCGAGCTGAGCGACATGGCGGAGCCGCCCGCGGTCCCGCCGCCGCCGCCTTCCTCTTCCTCCTCTTCCTCCTCCTCCGCGTCGCCCTCAAGCGGAGGCGCTGCCGAGGAGGCGGCCGAGAGCGAAGCCGCCTCCGCCTCCTCCTCTTCTTCCTCCTCCTCCTCCTCCACCTCCACCTCCGCGGCGGGAGTTGAGGCCGAGCCGCCCCCGGCGGCGCTGAACGGCGAAGGGGCGGAAAGCATGTCGGAGCCCAGCCCGGAGAGCGCCAGCCAGGCCGGAGACGGCGACGACGAGGAGGAGGAGGACGGCGACGACGAGGAGGAAGACGAGGAGGAGGAGGACGACAACGACGACGCCGAGGACGAAGACGAGGAGGACGACGAGGAGGAGGAGGAGGAGGAAGAAGAAGAGGAGGAGGAGGCCGAGGCCGGCAGCAGCTCCGGCTCCTCCAGCGGCTGCTGCACCGACGACGCCCGCTCGCTCAGCCCCGGCGGCAGCGAGGCCGACGTCAAGGGCGGCTCGGGCGGGGCCGGCGCGGGCGCGGGCGCGGGCGGAGGGCCTGACGGCTCCGTTGGCGGCGGCGGCGGTGACTCCGGTGAAGCGACGGCGGCGGCAGCAGCAGCAGCAGCAGCAGCTCCCCAAGCAGCGGCGGCATCGGCGTCGTCCGAGGGGGACGCGGGGGGCGGCAGCAGCGGAGGAGCGTCGGCCGGGGCTGACGAGGGTTACGGCACGGGGAGCGGCGGCGGGGGCGGCAGCAGCTCCTGCAGTGCCACGTCGGGCGGCCGCAGGGGCAGCCTGGAAATCTCCTCCGACGGGGAGCCGCTGAGCCGCATGGACTCCGAGGACAGGTCGGTAGCCTGCCAGCGGCGGCCCTCTGGCTCCCCCCCCTTCACTTAACAACTGTGGCAAGAAAGGTCATAAAATGGGGCAAAACTCACTTAACAAATGTCTCACTTAGCAACAGA